>JAASFL010000462.1:0-19090 GCA_023333735.1 Globisporangium takayamanum
CACTTTAGTGCAACGTGTCCTTCGACGCTCGCAGAGCTCGGCGACCGATGCTTGGCGCTGAACCCGGCCGAGCGACCGACTGCAGTCGAAGTCGCGTACACGCTACGCCAGATCAAGAAGAGTCTGTTCGCCGTCATGTAGTAGTATGCCTTATGAAGTGGCAGCAGCAGCAGTAAGTAGGAAGTATGAACGAACCGGTTGAGGTCACTCTATCGATCACGACTGTGCTGTGTGGCGCTCAGCAGTCTCCCATCCCAACCGATTCACGTGAGGACTTTGACTCAGAAGACACCGTCGTCCAACCTCGTGAAGCTATCGCTCACGTGCATTGAGGTAGCCAACCTGAAGTGCCGACGCTGACCCAAGCGCCAGCAACTCGGTAGCAGAGATCGAGACATCGGTGACAAGCAGAGTCAACGCTGTTGCTGCCAGTCAGCCGAAGTCTGAGAGGCACTGCTCGACTTGCTCAAGTGCCTCAGCATCTGAGCAGCGCTTTCAAGTAGTGATCGCAAAATAAATATCCAATTGACTCGTAGTTTGTATGGTTTGACTAGACACATTGCTGCGAACGCAAGTGGCTCGCAGCTCATCCCAGCAACAACGCACTCACATCACAACTCACAGCGCAGCTTCGACATCCTCGCACGCTCGCTCGCTCGCTCGCTCACTCTCTCGCGCCTCTGTCTGTCTGTGTCGATCAGCATGAGCAAAAGCTTCTTCGCCCAGCTCCGCGCGCGCGTGGACGCCATTGACTCGCTCCTCTGCGTCGGCTTGGACCCGCACGTGAGCGAGCTCCCAGAGCCCACTGCGGCGGCCGCAAAGGCGTTCTGTCTCCGCTTGATCGAGCAGACGCACACTGTCGCCGCGGCGTACAAGCCGAACGCCGCGTTCTTTGAAGCGTTTGGCGCGGACGGCGTCGCAGCGCTCCACGACGTGATCAAAGCCGTGCCAGCTGGCATCCCTGTGCTCCTCGACGCAAAGCGCGGCGACATTAGCACGACCGCTGCAGCGTACGCAGTCGCCGCGTTCGATACGCTCGACGCGCATGCGATCACGCTCGCGCCGTACATGGGCGCAGACTCGATCGACCCGTTCGTGCGCGGGCACCCAGAGCGCGGCTGCTTTGTGCTCTGCAAGACGTCGAACCCGAGCGCGAACGACTTCCAGACGCTCCGTGTCGCAGCAGCAGACGGCGCCTCGCGCTTGCTCTACGAAGATGTGGCGCTCAAGTGCGCGGCGTGGAACACTGAGGACAACGTTGGACTCGTCGTTGGCGCGACAGACGTCGAGGTACGACCGACCGCCTGCTCTGTCTGGCGTTGTATGACCGAGTCACTCACCTCTAGGATGTACTATCACTCTCTCGCTATGGCTCTAGGCGCTCCGTCGCGTGCGCGTCGTGACGCCAAAGCTCTGGATCCTCGCCCCTGGCATCGGCGCGCAGGGCGGGAACCTCGAAGAAGCGGTCTTTGCTGGGCTCTCGGCTGACGGCTACGGCTTGCTCGTGCCAGTCTCGCGCGGCATCTCGAAAGCCGCTGACCCAAAAGCCGCCGCTGAAGAGCTCCGGACTGCGATCAACGCTGTGCGCAAGACCAAAGTCGCGGCGATGTCTTCCGCAGTCGTCAAGACCGCCGAGACAGCGCCGGCGAGCGCGTTCATTGCATTTGCGCTCTCGTACGGCGTGCTCAAGTTTGGTGACTTCACGCTCAAGTCCGGGCGTCAGAGTCCGTACTTCTTCAACGCCGGACTCTTCCGCACCGGTCGCGCCTTGAGCCAACTCGGCAAGTTCTACGCGCAGGCGATCCACGCGAGTGGTGTCGAGTTCGACGTGCTCTTTGGCCCCGCGTACAAGGGCATTACGCTCGCTGCTGCAGTCGCGATTGCGTACGCTGAGTTGTACGACATTGACTTGCCGTTTGCGTACAACCGGAAGGAGGCGAAGGACCACGGCGAAGGTGGCGTGCTCGTTGGCGCTGACATGACTGGCAAGCGGTACGTTTCCATGGCATCCTATGATAGCGAGTCCTCGGATATGAGACTGACTGCCTAACATACTATCCTATTATAGGGTCCTCATTATTGACGATGTCATCACGGCTGGCACGGCGATCACCGAAGCGATGGACATCCTCGCGCACACGAACGCAACGGTCGCAGGCGTCTGCATCTCGCTCGACCGTCAAGAAAAAGTGTCAGTGACCGACACGCGCTCTGCGATCGATCGTGTCCGTGATGCGTACGGCGTCCCAGTCGTGAGCATTGCGAACTTGGACGCGCTCGTGGCGTTCTTGGAAGCGGCGCCGGCTTCGGATGCGAATGCGCCGTTTTTGCCAGTCATTCGCAAGTACCGCGCAGAGTTTGGTGTCTCGCACGCCAACTAAGGCGTTGGCTAGGTACGAGGTGAGAGACGCATGATAAACGCTCAGTCGTAGCCTTTGAACACAAGGCGCGACCCGTATCACCTTCGTTCTATTAGATGGCAGTGTACTTGCTGGACTTAATGAGCCGTATCGACGTCTGTCAATCGAAGGAGCTCACCATCGAAAGCATCGTTCGAGTCCTTCACGGTCGCTTGACTCGACGATGCCGTCTTCTACGTGAAGATGCAATAGTGCTAAAACCAAGTATTTATAGTCTTCTATTCAGCGATATACAGTAAAACAAGAGCCTTCTATTCAAAGCGCTTTTTCGAAGAGCACTCGATGGTGGCCACTCGGTTGGGATTTCGTCACGCGCAACGCCACCTCGAGCATCAAGCAGACGCAGCTCTACGCGCGTTCCATCCGCAGCAGCAGCAAGAGCAGCAGTACGAGCAATACAATGTTCTCCCGTCGCGCAGTCGTGAGCACGAGCGCGATCGAGCGCGTGGCGAGCAACCGCCAGATCCGCCGCAAGACGCGCCACCCAGCAAACTTGCGCGCGCTGCAGCGCCAGCCGCAGGTCGAAGTCGAAGTGCCGGCGCTCAAGTACGCACCGACGTACGAGCCGGAGAAGGTGAGCTTCAACGGCTGGTCGCCTGCACCGGAGGCGCCGCTGCCGAACTTGCCGTTCCACGTCAAGCGCACGGCGCTCGGTCTCCAGCTCCCAGTGTACCGCGACTACCGCAACGGCCGCACGCGCGTGCTCACGATCCTCCGCCGCTTTAACGGCGACGAAGACGAGCTCCGTACCGAGATGTCCAAGGTCTGCCATGGCAAAGAGGTCGCGATTCGCCCAGGACGCCTCGAAGTCGTCGGCGACCACGTCGGCGACATCAAGAAGTGGCTCACGGGTCTCGGCTTCTAGTCGACGATGGACTGAGAGCGAGAGAGCGAGCGGCAGTGGACACAGACACACAATGGCGCTCGTCGACTGCTACACGCGTGTTCCTAGAGCACGAGCACACGAGAGAGAAAGAAAGAGAGAGACTGACAAAGAGCTGCTCGATTGTAACACGATGCGCTTCTGCACCCATTGACCCAATGACCCACTGCGCTGGTGGTGCAAATGCCTAGAGCGAGTGCATGCCGTAGACGTCTGCAACGACGTTTGTGAGAATGTCGGCGACGCTCCGGTCCGAGCACGCGACGAGCACGAGGTCGCGCTCGATTGGGAGGAAGAACGGGAACGTCTGGCGGTTCATCGAGACGCTCGAGAGGATCGCAACGGCGATGCGCGCAGCTTCCGGCTGGTTGTCCATCCACAGAGTCACAGCCACAGGGTCCCATAGCGGTCATTAGGTGCTGGTCACAGCCACAGACCATGGCATACGCTCCAATGTACGTACGCGGCCAATGCAGGACGTGAGCACCGAGGCGACGCGGTAGAGACACGTTGGGTGCTTCGCAATGCGGAGCTACAGAGCGACCAGCACGTGAGTGACTCACCCACTCATTCACCCAAACACCCACTCAACACAAGACAAGACACGTACCTTGGCATCATCGCTCACGTCTGCAAGCCGAAAGAGCACTTCGAGCACAGCGTCGCGCACTTCGTGGTCGATCTTCATCGCACTCTCGCTTCCGCTAGCGCCGTGGACACCGACGCTCCGCGTGCCTTCTGGACTCACGTACACGACGCCCATGCCAACGCCAGACGGATACCCATCGCTCTCCCATGGCGCGGGCCACTTGCTCTGCTCGTCATCGAGGTCGTCGTCTTGGTCACCATCATGTGCGTCGTCGTCGTCCATTGCAGCGTCATCGATGACGTGGAGACCGCCGGCAGTGCTTCGAGTGATCGCCGTCTGCTGCTGCTTGCGACTGCTGCTGCTGTCGTCGCGCGTGCACGCGAGCAACCCAACGACGCGGTGCAAAACTTTTGGGTCATTCAGTGTCCCACTTTTAGCTAACAAGTGGCGCACACTTGGGTCGCGCGAGATGTTGCAAAAGAGTTCGCACGCGCGCAAAAGTATTGACCGCTGCAGTGGCGCTGGCTGCAAAAGCAAGTGGGCAATTTGCTGGAGCAGACACTCGAGCGGCAGGAGCTGCTGCTTGTGCCAGAGGTGCGCGGCCAAGTGGTGCTCAATGTGCCAGAGCTCGAGCTGCGCTGGCGGGTGGAACGCAACAAAGTCAATGCGCTTCGAGACGTTGCAGAGGATGTCGAGTGCGTGGTCTGCGAGCTCCACCGCGCGCGCAGGTGTGCGCTCGTGCGGGTCGAGTAGCGGCGACCAGGACGTATTCAAATGGCTCGACTGCAAGAGCAGGATCAAGTACACTACGAGCTCTTCGTGGTCTGCAAGGAGCTTCTCGTTCGCTGCGACCATCGAGAGGTTCCGGATGATGTTGAGCACGAGCAAGCCGCGTGCATCGAGGACTTCACGAGCGCTGTCACTGCTACTGGTCGTGCTGGTGTTTGTGTGGAGCAGTCGGCGGCGTGCGCGCTGCGTCATCGAGACGTCCGTGAGGTCGCTATGGGCGACCTGGTGCGGCAACAGTTCGCAGGTTTGGAGCTGCCGGTAGAGCGCATCGAGGAGACCCGGGACGCCATCGAGCAAGAGCTCGCTCTCTGCGTCACTTAGTGCAGTCGTAGTCGCGGACTTGGCGGTCGTCGTTCCGTACGACAAGACACTGAGGACGTTGATCGCTTGAAGCACGTCGCGCGGGACATTCGAGTCGAGTGCGAGCACGAGGCTGTGGAGCGTCCCGAGGTCCGGATTCACGACTGACGTGCCGCTGCGCTGGACTTTGAGCCGCTTTGGCGCGGCTGGCAGTGGCGTCCCGCCCATGTTCTGCGCTTCGAGGAGCTCGTTCGCAGTCGCAATGCGCTGGTCGTCCGTGCTGTCGTTGTCGTTAGCGTCCGTCGCGCTGCGCTTTACAGGCACGACGCTTGGAGGGACGTCGCGGCCAAAGAGCTGCTTCGCTTCAAACGCGTACAAGTAGCTGCCCATTGTAACAGTCGACATGCACAGTAAGCCATGGGGTTGGCTTGTGTGGACTCATACAGACAGACAGATGCCCTTGACGCACCGTTCGTAGTGTCGTGCGAGTGCAAATGGCATGATGTCGATGCCCATGCAACTCTTTGCTGCGATCTCGGACCAGAGCTTGCGTCGCGACACGAGCTCGTACCCACCGCGCGCCACGACTTCTTCGTACAGCCGGAGCCAGTCGATCGTTGCGCCGCGCGGTGTCGTTGGCAATGCTTGGAGCTGCTGGAGCTCGCCGCGCGACTCGGCAAACGACACGAGGTCGCGCAGGACGCGCTCGCGCGCAGCGTTGCCGCGGCAGCTCAGCTGGAGCGCCAAGAGACTCGCGCGCTCGGCCATTGTCTCTCCGCGCAGTCGATCCGTCAGTCGACGTTGTGTGCTTGAGCTCTTTGAGCTTGGTCGTATAGTTTTTGCGGTGATGGTGTCTCTATACGCGCACAAAGTATACGGCCGATCCACGCGAAAGGACACGCGTGTGTGACCAGCAGCTCAGCTCACAATCACAAGCTCGTCGAGACAAGACATTGCGCAAGATGCGCAAGTTTGACACTACGACCTCGCTGTTCCCGGCAATCAGCGGCGCTAGTAGCGCAGCTGCCACACCGACAACCGGCATTGAGCGCTCGCGCGGGATGCTGCAGCACCGCAGTAGCGACTTGGCGCGCGTCATGGCCGAGCGCCGTGAGAGCGATGTCCGTCAGAGCGAGCATGAAGACTTGTCGTCACATGATGCAGCGCGCGACGACACTGCTTTGCTGTATGGTTGTGCAGCTGGCAGTACACTGGAAGAAGTCAGTGACGCGAGTGTGTCGAGTGTGCGCAGCAGCGACGTCAGTAACGACAACGACAGCAATGCAGTCGAAGATGCTAGCGTGAGCAGCACGTCTGCAGCAGCAGCACGACCAACTGCATTGTACAGCACTGACGGTGGCGACGACGACATTGCGACAATGGACATTGCGCAAGTGCGCGAGCGTCTCGCAGCGCTCGAGAACGTGAGCAGTCCAACGAAAGCAGAGATCGACGCCATGCTCGCGCAGTACTCGGACTACGCAAGCAGCTCGTCGCGGAGTAGCAGTCGCAGCAGCAGCGTTAGTGGCGATGACCATGACAGCCGCGACAGTGTCCATGGCGCTATCGACGGCGCTCCTTCCGCTACATCACAACAACAACTACAGCAGCGCGAGCCAGCACACGAGACTGTGATCATGAAAGTGCTCGTCGTCGGCAACGCCCGGTGTGGCAAGACGAGCACGATCCGGCAGTTCGTCTCGCACGAGTTCTCCGAGATGTACGTGAGCACGATCGGCGCAGACTTTGTCGAGAAGTCCATTCGCTACGACGCAACGCTCACTGTGAGCTTGCAGCTCTGGGACATTGCCGGTCAAGACCGGTTCGCGAAGCTCACGCGCGCGTACTTCCGTGACGCTGCTGGCGCGCTCATTGTGTGCGACATCACGCGCGAGAACACAGTCGACGCTGTTGAGACGTGGAAGCACGAACTCGACACGTGTGCGCGCGACTTGGCGCGTCGCACTACTGATGACGACGACAATACGCAACTTCCAGTCGTGATGGTCGCAAACAAGAGCGACTTGCTCACGGATGTTGCGAGCGCACTGGCGATCGGCGTGAACATGCAAAAGTGTGTCGCGAAGCTCGGGATCCTCGAGTGGTTCCGCACGTCAGCGAAGCGCGGCGACTCGGTCGACGACGCGTTTGCGTGTCTCCTTGACCGCATGGTCGCGAACCACCGCGCTGCAAAGGCTCAGCAGTTGCGACGAGCTCCAGAGGAGCGTACTAGCGAAGAAGAGGACGACAGTGAGGATGACGGCGACAAGCGCGGCCATGAAGCGAGTCGCAGCAGTCCGTACAAGCGACGAGGCAATGGCGACGACGACCACCGCGTCATTCGCTTGACGAGTCTCCCGCCGCCGAGCTACGACAACACTGGTGGCTTTGGCTGCGACTGCAACTGACGAAGCGCACTTAGATCCTCACGCGAACACGCCACTACGCGTCCTCGTACTAGCCACTTGACCATCGAGCCACTCGTCTGTCTGTCTGTTGTCTCCATCATCATCATAGCAAGCCATTCATCCATCTATCCATTCATTCGCATGGGTCTGCTGCGATGCTGACGACTCGAACGTCCCAAGGCTTCGACACTAGCGTCGTCCTCATCTGGGTCTGATAGACTTCACTGCCGTAATGGCGTCCCGACGTCCTAGTAACGAGGCTTCCAGTCGTCTTGGCTAGCTGATGCTGGGAACCTACTGACGCGGACGCTTGCGACGCACTTCAGCTGCGAGCGTTGCCGTGCTGTGGAGGATCTCCTTCCCTTCCGACGGCCGCTCGATGAAGTACGGATCCAAATCGACTGCAAAGCGCCGGATCTTCTGCGACGCCTCGTCGATCTTCTCGTCCGTCGTGAGCGCAAAGATCTCGACAAGCAGCGCTTCGACGCGCAAGTTCTCAAGGTCCACAAGGCGGTACTCGTCCTTCTCATCTTCATTCTCAAGCTATTGAGACAGAAACGAATCGATGCGGACATACGTGAGTGCGGACATATCATCAACTGACATGCGAACATACGTAAGAGAGAAGCGCACAAGGACGTACTGCTTTCATGCGCGTAGCTTCGATCGTAATGCCGTTTGGAAGTTGCCAGCGCGTGCCGAGACGCATGTATCGGTAGCTGTGGCTGCAAGTATGAGAGTGAGAGCGAGAGAACGCGTCAGTCAGTCCGTCCGTCCGTTGGCTGACTATCTGCCAGCCCAGCAGTCTCACGAACGAGAGCGTCTCGAGGTCGTACCGAAAGCCGAGGGTGTTGAGGAACGGTCGGACGTTCTGGCTCACGGAGACTGCGATTTGACTGCGGAACGGGACACCGAGCGCCATGCCACTGCCTTGTTCCGACAGCTTCTTGCGCTCCCACCGCCCAATGTACCGCAGCTCCCTACATTACAGTCCGTAATCCATCCATCAGTAGGACATACACACTCAATAGTATGCGATAGAGAGAGAGGACGCACCACTTCTGCCCGCCGTCGAGTGGCATCTCCACTTGCTCGCCCTGGAACGTCGTCGAGCCCGAGAACACGTGCCGCGCACGCACTTCATAGTGCGGCACGCCTGCGTATCATGCGTTTGACTGTAAGTCATGCAACGAGCTATGTACTGGTGCATAGAGCAAGTCATAGAGCGAGTGCGTACCTTGGATGTACTGCGGACACTTGTCGTCAAAGTTGTAGACGTACTCTTTGTACGCAATGTCCTCCTGTGCGTGTGTGGCATGCGTCACACCACCAGCACCACGCAAGGCAGCGAGTGTGAGCACCTGTATGCTAGATACACCAATGCATATGCGCATACAGGACGCACCTTGACGACGCTCTCGCCGCACAAACCACGCAGACGCTCAACGAACGTTGGGAAGTGCTTGAAGTTCTACACATGTACACGCGCAGGATGCGCTCGATTGTGAGTCTTTTTGCGCATACGAGCAGATAGAGATAGCGCAAGTCGATAGACAGCGCTCTCATGCACGCACAGACGCACCACTTCGCCCTGGAGCACGCACTCAAAGCACTTGCCCGGCCGCGCCATCTCGCCTTCGACTGTTCTCTTTGGCTTGTGCTTGGAAACACAAGAGTTGAGCCTATTGTAGTCGCACTGTTCGTGTCTTCCTATAATAGTGTTTTACTCTTAATAGAAGCGCCATCCAAACCAGTCCATTACTCTGTCCTTGCATTAACTGCCATGTATTACACAAAAACACACTCGATTTGTTGCGATTCGCATTGCGTCGAGTGGCTCGGAGCCGCTCGTGCACAACATCAGAACGCCGAGTAGCAGGTCATTGCCACCGCCGCTGTCGTCGTCGCTTCCGTCGTCGTCGTTTAGACCCACGTGCCGCCGCTACAACCGCCAAGAGCAGCACCTCAGCAACCATGGTCTGGAACCGCTTGAAGTTCCCAAACATGGCGATCACGTTCATGGGCAAGAACGCGCGCACGCGTCTGCGCGACAACCAGTACGTCTTCCGCGTCGAGCCCAACTACACTAAGCACGACATCAAGGAGTACCTCACCAAGGTCTACAACCTCCCTGTCGTCAAGGTCAACACGATGAACTACGAAGGTGCGTACACGTTTGTGTGTCTGTGTATCTGTGTATCTGTTGGTGGCTGCTCACACACATGTGTGCACATGTGTGTCTGTAGGTAAATTTAAGCGCGCGTTCCGAGGCAAGTACGTGTACAAGGAGAAGGACTTTAAGAAGGCGATCGTGACGATCAAGGAGTAGGAGACACACGCGCCAATGGCACGAGGTAGACAGCAGACGCTGTAGCAGCGAGCTCATGGGCAGAGTGGCGATCATTGAATGAACGGCGTCTTGCTGCTGCTGCTGCATTCGTTGGCTGGTTGATCAACTTGAGCTGTTGCTTTCGTCACAAGTCTGTCGATCGTGCGCAGACGCACACACGCACATGATGGATCGTACAGGCGTCTGGGCGGACCAGTACATCAGTCATTCGGCAGAGTGCGCTCTCTTCGTCATTCACTCGCGCCTTGTCGCGATAGTTGCTCAAGTCCATCACGATACCGAGGAGGGCGTATGATCAAGTGCTCGCTTACACGGAGACTGTCGGTCTATCGAACCAACTCTTAGTGAGTGAGCGCTTGTCATCACGCGTGACACAAGATCGTGCGCGCTGCTGCGGCTTCATGGATCAGCGATGACACACTTGTTCATGCCCACAGAGACTATCAAGACTCGTTGCGATCCCCAGAGCAACTGAGAGACCAGTGGGATGAATGAAGCCACAGGATGGCGGCAGGTCGTAGTGAGGGTGAAGATGCCTACGTGTGGTGGTGGTGGTGTACTATTGGGATTGCGTCCTTGTTCACGGTTAGCTAGCTACGTGTGAGCTACCGGCGTCTCGCAAGGACCGACAACCGACTCGCTAGTAGAACAACACATCAACGACCTGTGCGCGCACAGTGCAGGAGCCATGCGTCCGCTCGACAGCAGCGCCCGCCTCAGCAACGACGACGCACTTGCGCGCGTGACGGACAGACCGACCGACCACTGGCTTAATCCTGCTGGCTCACGTCCTCAAAGTTGTCGACGAGGTCCGGGACATCGTCGTCGTCGTCCTCACCGGCCGCCGCGCGCGCCGCCTTCTGCGCCGCCGTGTACGACTCAGCGATCTGCTTGAGGTTCGCGAGGTTGTCCGGGCCGAGCTGGTTGATGATGCCCGGGAGCAGCTCCTGGAGCGACTTGGTCGAGCTGTGGCCCGAGACCGCGAACGTGTTGGCCGAGATCGCCGCCTGGACCTTCGGCGCGACGAAGTGGATCACCTGGCCATCGGCCTTGAAGAGGTTCACCTCCTCGACCGCCGGGATCGGCGTCGTGCCGAGCTTCTTGAGCGCCGCGTCGAGCTTCTTGTCGTCCGCCGCCGTGACCTTGTGCGGCGCCTTGTACTTTCGGCGCACCGAGCCCTTGCCGCCCGTGCGGACGTCACCGAACTTCGCACGAAGGCGTTCACGCGCAAGAGCAATCTCGTCAGCCATCTGCGCGTACAGATAGAAGATCAAGAGTGTGAGTGACGACGTTGCGCTAGTCGACCAGGATGATGGATACGCAGTGGCGATGGACGCAAGCGAGCGAGAGAGTGCTTAGCGAGCGAGGCGCTGCGGACAGGAAGGAAGGCAGGCAGGTGGCAGCAGCAGCAGCGAGAGCTACGGAGGATCGATGAGCTGTGTCTGTCGGTAGCCTGCAGTCGCTGCAATGCGCACGTTCGCCCGGTGCATGGCGCCTGCTGTCGCGTGATGGAATGGCTGGCTGAAGCTCGATCTGTCAGTTTGCGCTGTTGATTTGCCCTGCTTGTTGCTCTCTGTATCGCGCTCATACGCTGCTCCTTCTGCTACTGCTGCACACTTGCGTCGCCTTGCTTTGCCTGCCTGCAGTCGCTCCCACTCGCACTCGCTGCGAGCGTTGTCGTCGCCATGAAGAGCGCGCACACACGCACACGCACCTTGATGCAGCACTTGGGTAGTAGTTAGTCCCAGGCACACCACTCAAAAAATACGCAGAAGCGGGCGAGACCTGCGCTTCCGTCTCGACAGCCAATGGTTTCCAATGGTTTTGAGCAAACCAACAAATTACGAAAACAGCCACCTCAAGTTTCCCAGTTTCGGAAAATGACCTTATACGTTCAAACCGGTGATCGGTTTGTTTGATATTTTCCTCTTGTATTTGATCAAACAAAAGGCAACTACCTCTTCGATTGTTATCAATCACGCTCGCTCGCACTCTTCTTGGCGTCCATGAGCTGTGGACACATGCAGACACACAACGAGCCGCCATACGTTAGCACTGCACTCCACATAGTACCACAGAGATGCACTTGCACCACATACCTTGTTGATCTTCTCGAGGTCGTTCTGCAGCTTGTTCCCTTGCTTCTGCTTGCGGCGCCGCGTCTTCTCGGTCTCATCGCCACCTTCGTCGCTATCTCTGTCGGTGCCTTTGCGCGGCGTCTCTTCGTCGTCTTCACTGTCAATAGCAGACGCTGCAGCTTGGTACTCGGGGTAGCACTCCGAGTACTCGTCAACTGGCGCTTTGATCCGCTGTGCGTCACGCGCTTGCTGCTCGCGCTCGACACGCGACTGCGTCGCAACGACTTTGCGGATCGTCTGCTTCCACGCGTGCTCAGCGGCTTCTTCGCGCTCCTTCTCAGCTTGTTCAGCGGCACTGAGCGACGCACTCAAGTTGCTAAAGTACCCCGTCTGCTTGCTACTACTTGGTGTCTCGCGCTTGCTAGTCGTGTCCTGCGCCTCGTCTCGCGCATGGATTGGAACGTACTCACCGGCATCTGGAAAGATGTCTTCGTCGTCGCTGTCGATAGCCGCTGCTGCTGGCGTTTTTGCTGCCGAGTTACTCGCAGCAGGGTCCTTGTCTTCGTTGTCGCCAGCAGCTGTGAGGCCGCCACCAACACCAGCACTGCTGCCACTGACCGCTTTTGTCTTCTTCCGGAGCTTCTTGCTGCTGCTACCACCACCATGACGCGTGCGACGGAGCGCATCGCCGACTTTCGAGATCACGAGCTCGCTCACCATGCCACTCACGATGTCGTCTGGCTCGGGACAGTCCTCTTTGCTCCGCTGGACGATCACTGGGACGCTCGCGAGCTCGTTCGCGGTCAGACTAAACGTGTAGAACATGCGTCCTGGGAGGAACTGCTCGGTTGCACGCGACGCGAGGAGCGACGACACTCCGCTGCTCTGGACAGCGTGAAAGTACACGAGCCGCCCAACACGCGACTTGAACGTGAGCTTGTCAGCTGCTGCTACTGGCGTTGACTGGCTGCCACTGCTGCTCGTGCTCTGAGACTGTGGTGGAGCCTGCGCCTGCTGCTGTTGTTTGTGCGCTGCAGTCGCATGTAGTAGCTTCTCTTTTTCGCGCTTGAGCTGCGAGAGCAGTGCAAAGTCCAGTCCTTTCACGAGGTGCGTGTGCTCGAGGTCGCCGCCGAGAAACTTGGTCTGCTCGGCGTCAAAGTGCGCAAACTCGTCTGCGTCGATCATGTCCGAGTGGATGCCCTGTCGCCGCTCCGCTGCACGATCGCGGTACGCGCTCTTCGCTGCACTAGTGTTGCTCTCGTCACCGTTGTCGTCGCCAGTGGCGGCGCTCTTGCCAGGCTTCTTGCCTTTCTTCTTGGGCTTCTTGGACAATCGCCGGATCTCTTCGAGGTCGGACGCAGTCATGTTGCGCTTTCCGCCAAAGCTGCCATTGCCACCACCAGCGCTGCTCTTGCTGCTCGATGCATTACTAGCGCTCGTCTTGGCGCTCAGCAAAGCGCGAAAGTCGTTCTGGTTCATCGCGATCGCGAGCGAGCTGCTGATCCAGCGACAGCGGCGACGACGATGGCGATGGCGATTCCTGCTGCAGTCGTGTTGCCAAGCAGTTGTTATGTGCTCATAATAAAATACGGCATGCATTCAATTCCACATATGAATATACTCTATTTGTTGCGAATGGCTGGCTAAATAATCCCGAACGTAACGCAATCGATTCGGGACGAAAAGACCTGCGTGTCAATCGACGCACTCGCAAGAACGACCGACGAGCTCCACGTGTGCTCGCTCCCTCGTCTCGCTCGCTCGCTTCTCTCCATCGCTTGCTCTCAGCACAAACTCACGCATCATGCCGACCAAAGTCCTGCCTATTGCAGCAGCACTTGCGCTCGCTGGCTCGGTCGTCGCTGCGACTGCGACGACGGCAGCCAAGACCGACAGCTCGGAGCTCGTGTTTGGCGTGTTCACGCCCGCATGCTTTGACGCGTTCTTCACGCAGCATGACTTTGCAAACGTTGCGTGCCTCAAACTCGTGGTGAGCAAAGCGCTCGGGTACGCGATCATCACTGGGAGTTTGATCCTCAAGCTGCCGCAGATCCTCAAGATCCTGAGCGCAAAGGACGTCACGGGACTCACGCCAGCGTCGTTCTACATGGAAGTGCTGCTGTACCTCTCGAGCACGATCTACAACGTGCTCAAGGGCTACCCCGTGAGCACGTGGGGCGAGAACCTCGTGATCCTCGTCCAGAACGTCGTGCTCGTGCTGCTGCTCTGGGCGTACTACACACCGAAGATCGCATACAGCACGCGCATTGGGCTCGCTGTTGTCTTTAGTGCACTCGCAGCTGGCATGCTCGTCACGCCGCCCGAGTACCAGTGGATGCTCGCGTCAGCTGGCATCCCAGTCAGCATCATCGCTCGCATCCCGCAAGTACGTCCATCGTGGGTCTTCGAACTGGATGGATTGGTTACTTGTATATGCATACACAGAGTCACACCTAACGCTCGTTGGTATGCATGATTAGATCCTGTCGAACTTCAAGCAAGGCCACACTGGGCAACTTGCGTTCGTGACGCTCGTGCTCAACTTTGGCGGCTCCGTTGCGCGGCTCTTTACGACGATGCAGGAGACTGGCGACCCAGTGCAGCTCCTGGGCTTTGGCGTCGCGATCGCACTGAACGGCACGCTCGTGCTCCAGGTCCTGCTCTTCTGGAGCGCGACGAACAAGGCGCTCGCAGCTGCTGCGAAGAAGAAGGCTGAGTAAGACGACACTAGCCAGCCAGTCAGTCAGCCAATCAGTCAGTCAGTCAGTCTGTATGCCAGCCATGGACTCGCCTTCGACGGCGATGACAGCAGTACAACGCACATGCGCAAGCGAATCTACGACGTTGTCCTAGCTCAATCTCTATATGAATGACTATAGTGAGTGCTATGCGTCGTCCTCGGGTGCGCCAGTGCCTTCATCCTCCTCATCATCGCCATCGCCATTGTCCTCCTCATCCTCGCCAGTACCGTCGTCATTGTCGTCGTTGTTGTCGTCCGGGCGCGTCGGTCGCTCGCGCTTCGCTGGCTTGTGCTGATGAAAGAGCGCAGGGAACTCGACAGTGTTGAGGAACGTGATGGTCTTGGGCATGCCAATGCGGCTGTGGTAGCGCACCATGTGGTCAGTGAACGGCGCTTTCGGCGCGAGGCTCTCGACGCGTTTCTCCTCTTCGAGCTGCTCGAGGCGACTGAGCGACTGGACGTTCTCGACTTCGGTCCGCACGGCTTCTGCGAGCAGCTGCGCCTGTGTGAAGCGCAGTGGCGGCGCTGACTGCTGCTGCTGCGCAAGGCTCTGACTAGCGCCAGGGCCAGTGCTGAGAGACCCAGGTGTGTCCGAGTGCCGCCGCGCCCGCAGCGCTGCTTCAGCAGTCGCGCGCTTGCGCAGCTCGGACGACGCCGAGCTCTTACGCGCAGTCGACCGCCGCACAGTCGGCGCTTCGTACTGGAACATTGGCGGCGGAGTTGGCGGTCGTCCATGCGCTGTCGTTCCTGTTGTTGATGTGTCTGTCAGTGTCGAGGCGGTTGCAGTCGTCGGCACAGTGGCGGTGGCTAAGGCTGCTGCTGCAGTCAGTCGAGGCTTCTTGAGCAAGTTGCTCCGCGTCACTTGCTTCACTGGCTCGCGGTACACGCCAGTGCGCTAGTGCAAGCATACGTACATAGATGCATAGATGTATGAGTCCAACGTACTTGCGCTGTAAGTCTACAGACAGATTGATAGAGAGACGGTCGTACTTGTGTGCTTGTGCGTCGCCGCTGCGCACGGTCGTCGTCTGCCTCTTGGTCGTGCACGTCTTCGTCCGGGTTCTCGGCTTCGTCAAAGTCCGAGTCGACGACGTCTTCCTCCTCTGTTGGTGCATTGAATCGCATGTGCATATAGACACAGAGAGAGCGCATGTGTCATTGTATGAGCACCATGAGCAGCGCCATGTCATGTGCCACACATGGCAACGAACGCACCGTCTTCGGTCGAGTAGTCGTCGTCCTGCTCGTCTTCGTTCCACGCAGCTTGGCCCCAGAACGACTCATCTGCCTCGGCTTCTTCGCCGACGAGCTGCCGAATGCGCGTGCCGCGCGAGTGCCGCACCGGCAGCTCCTTCCTCGCTGCTGTCGTCGTCGTCATTTTCACCAGCTCAATTTTGCACGACCATTATTATTGTGTCTATTTCTACTAGCGACGCGTCAATAGCAAATTTTGACGTGTCTCTAGAATTTTTACATGCGCGTCTTGTCGTTGACCTAATGCGACGTGCGCGTAGTGAAAATCGCGAGACCCAGACATTCAGGTCTTAGAACGCAACTTGCTGCCATGACGAAGCGTGGCGAGAGCATGCCGCTACCACGCGTACTGGAGGAGCTCAAGAGCGCTATGACGGCCAATCCTTCGTTCTCACTTCCGAGCCGCGTTACCAAGCAGGCAAACTCCTTAAGAGCGCCCAGCTTGCCAGGCGAGAGCGATCGCACGCTGTCACTGGACAAGACCAACTCAAGACGTGATGGTCGTGAATGAGCTCCAACGACAACACTATCAATGCATCATCATCACATGTACTCGAGAGCTTGCCACTAGCCTCCAATCCTCAACTTCGCTACACTGTCAACAGTCTTTGTCATAGCGAGCGAGCGACGCACTCACTTCCACGGCGCGAGTGTGACTTCGTCGTAGACTGCGCCGTTGCGGTTGAGCACAAACTGGAGCGTCATGTCGTCTGGCGTCGCGGCGACGCGCAAGTAGCCCCAGTCGTTGATGTGGCTCACGCTCCACTCGCCAAGCTCGCTCGAAAAGCCCTCAGTCTCAAGCGACGCGCCAGCCGAGCCGACGACAATGTGCACTGGGCCAACACCGTCCGATGTGCACTTGCCAGCGCGGACTGCGCAGCTGCGCTCGTACGAGTGCTGGTGGCCAACGAGCATGACGTTCACTTTGTACGTCCAGAGCAAGTCTTCCAACGCGTCGCGCATGTGCAGCGAGACGTTGTAGTCTGGGACTTCGCCCAATTGCGTCGTGTACATCATGCGGTGTGCAGTGAGTACGATCCATGGCGACTGCGTGCGGTCAACGGATTTGAGGTCGTTCTCGAGCCACATGTACTGCTCGGACCCGGGCGTCCAGTCGTGCTCCGACGACAGCTGCACAACGTGCACACCGCCATAGTCAAACGAGTACCAGTAGATCCCACGCCCGGTCGCCGGTGCGTGCCAGCGATGGAACATCGGCACCGAGCACTCGCCGCTCGAGTCGCCGCCAAAGTTTGCCCAGTCCGGGTGAAACGCCATGCGTCCAGTCGCTTTGTCGACTGCACCGCTTGGATCGCGCGCGCCGCCAGTCATGTAGTCGTACTCGTGGTTCCCAATGCTCACCATGTACGGCACGCGCGTTGCGTACGGCTCAATGAGGTGGAAGAACGCGTCCCACATGAACGCCTGTCCGCGCGCGTAGCTCACGTCGCCAAAGTGGAGCAAAAAGTCGTCGTACGCACCGCTCACGACTTCTTGGAACGCACGAACCGCTGTCGACGTTGCAGCCGGGGCGCTGTCAATGCCCATGTCAGCGTACGCAATGAAGTGTGTCGTGCGCTCGACACTCGGATCTGGTCGCGCTTTGAACGAGTACACTGCACTCCAGCCGTCAATGTCGTTGCCAAACCGGTAAAAGTACCGGTTACCGAACTGCAACTTGGTCAAAATCACTGTGTGCATGTACCCAGGGTCGCGGAACCACGCTTGCGCTGTGATGTTTGCTGGTGCGTCACACATGTCGCTCGCGCTGTACGTCGTCGACGTGCCAGTCGCCTGGCGTGTGAGCGTTGAAGGCTCAAGGCCAAACTGCACCATTGGCGTGCGCTTTGAGGCCGAGTTGAACATCACAGCCATCGCATCGACGCTCGTCGTGAGCGCGACGTGGCCGTGCTTGGGCGCACTGAACGACTCAGTCATCCCGACTTCTACTGACGCAATCGCAACGTAGTCGCGCACGTGCGGCTGGTAGTTGTAG
The DNA here is from genome assembly GCA_023333735.1 of Globisporangium takayamanum. Lineage (NCBI taxonomy): Eukaryota > Oomycota > Peronosporomycetes > Pythiales > Pythiaceae > Globisporangium > Globisporangium takayamanum. The sequence goes on from JAASFL010000462.1 coordinate 17,808, forward strand.
TATGTCACCGTGTAGTTGCATCGCAGCATGTAGAGCTGCGGGAAGCGCACAGCGTTTGGCTGAGCGTCTGTGTGCGATGCGTTGACTTGGCGCAGCACGTCCTGCGCATTCACAGTTGGACCGCACGTGAGTGTGAGGAAGTCGCTCGGATGCGGCGACTCGACGCCAGTCCAGCGCACGACGAGGTCTTCGCCGTCGCGAATGCGCGGCGGGTACGGCGTCAAGACTGCGTGTTGCGATTGCACGAGCGGCGTTGCAGCGTTTGGTTCGACCCACACAGGTGCGTGTGCACTGTGCGCTTGTTGCTGCTGCTGCTGCTGTTCATGGTCAAACTGCGCGCGCCAGAGCGGACGCGTTGCGCTGTCGTCGTCGTTCGCTGTTTTGAATGTGCGGTGGGCGTACTGACGCGGGATCACTGGCCGCTCTGCACGAGCGTCAATCACGAGCCCAGTCACGAGCACCACTGCAAGCAGCAGTAGCTGCTGCTGCCGCGCGCGCGTCGCCATGGCGCTTAGTTGCTGCTGCTGCTGCTGTCGTCGTCGTCTGTGGTGGCGATGGGGCGCGTGCTTGAATGAGATCCTTTGTTCTTCAACGAAGAACATGAGCGATTCCCTCATTTTTGTCACTACTGAGTTTACTTGTTTACAGCAGAGCATACTAAAACGGAGTCAAAATAGCGATGAACCGGATGACGTTGGCAAAAGTCTTCTCGCTTCGCGAACTGCACGTGCTGGACTTGTGCTCGAAGCTGGAGCTTTGGTGTGTTGTCTCGAGGCTGGAGACCTCGCGTCGCTCTACTTGAGGCCCTCAGAAGCTCGGAATCGACTTTGATAAGTGAGCGTTCGCGAGATGAAGAGTAGGAGAACACTGGAGGTCAACGAGAGTACTCCCAGTTTCACACATGAAAGATCGACCATTCTGGAGAATAGCTGTGGCATCCGCTTAGGAAATTGGGATCAAAGTATGCAAACACGTTGCACGTCTCGTTCGATGCTGATCTACAACCGCGCTCCTCGTTCACGTCCTCAGTCACTCATCTAAAGCACAGCGTACATGCTCTTCTTGATCTGACGCAAAGCGTACACAACCTCGAACGCTGCTGGTCGCTCTGCCGGGTTCAGCGCCAAGCATCGGTCGCCGATCTCTGCGAGCGTCGAAGGACACGTTGCACTAAAGTGCGGACGCACGTCGCCGCTCGCAATCATCTGCAGCAGTGCAACATCTGCAAGTCGAACGCCATTTGCGCCTCGGACATCGTCGTACGGGAGCTTGTGCGAGTCGAG
>JAASFL010000463.1:0-19001 GCA_023333735.1 Globisporangium takayamanum
ATTGACACCAGGTTGCAAGCATAGTCTCCAGTCTGCGTCCATGTGCTTCATTGGCATCACTCCATCAACATTGTTCTCACGCGTCTCGGCAGCTCTAAAGCGACTTGACAACTCTACAGCACCACACGTCATCTTCTAGCTAGCTCAAACTTGCGGAGCTGGTCGTAGAGCTGCCGCAGCGGCATCGTCGTCTCTTGGCTCTCAGGGAAGAAGCTCAGAAAGTGCCCGAGCTGGTGGATCCACGGCAGGAGCATGCGCGGGAACACGGGGCTGTCAAACGACGACGACTCGCTCGACGGCTGCGGCGCGAGGAATGCGCGGAACACGTCGTGGTTGAACACGACGCCGTACGCCAAGTCCGCGAGCATGAGGCTGTGGCGCACGGCGTTCCCGCGCACGCCGTACCATACGAGCTCGTCCGTGATGTAGTAAAAGTCAAAGTACAGCGCGCGGTACGACTGCAGGAGCTGATGGAATCCGTCGCGGTGCTCGCCAGCTGCAAAGCCGTCAAGGCGTCGCGGACTGCTCTCAAAGTCCTGCGGGATCACCGGGTGGAGCTTCCGCGGACTCAGTGGCGACGACAGCTCGAGCGCACTCTCGAGGTCCGACAGGATCTCGACCAACTTGGACGCAGTGAGTGCGCCAGGACTGCTGCTGTTGCTCTTTGCGGACGATGCTGTTGCGTCACGCTCGGTTTGTGCGTCGTGGTACGTCACAAGTTCTCGCCACGTGTAGTTGTAGTTCTAGAGCGTACAAGGGCACGTGCGTGAGTCGAGGTCTCTCTCTCTCTTTCACAAGCAGCCAGTCTGTCTGTCAGGACGCTAGGACACGTGAGGTACGATGGTTCGTACCTGAAGGAACTTGGCGATCGTGTCTTCGAGCGCAGAGAACGGGTAGCTCTCCGACACGTTGGGCGGGATGTAGTAGCTCGACGTGTTGCTGCTCATACACACACAGAGAGACAGAGTCAGTCAGCGCATTGCTCAGCATGGATCCATCCATCAACACACACTTCACGCATCATGACTGTACCTGCACGTGAAGCAGAGCGTGACTTGGTAGTGCTCGGCAAACTGCTTGATGTTGTACAGCGTCACGTGCTCTTTCACGCTGTGGTCCCACAGTTGATGGTGCTTCCAGAGCGACACGACGTCTGGCGTAATGCGGAACACGACAGCTGCGTGCGGCTGGATCGTCACAAGCAGCGTCGTGCGTCGCCCAGCGCAGATGCCGTTGTCCAAGTAGTGCACATCGACGCCCCCTGGTGCCGTGAGCAGTACGTCGACGCCAATGTTGAAGAACATGCTGTCGTTCCGGAGCGCCAAGCGCGCTTTCACGTCGCTCCGCGTGTTGTGCACGACGATGAACTTGTCCGAGTCGGTCGCAAGCGTCGAGGTCGCGAGGTCTGGACTCGAGAGCGCTGCCTCTGGCATCGAAAACACTGCGCCGAGGAAGCTCGGCTGCGTCCCAACACCACTGCCCAGTGCGTCTCCAGTCGTCGAGAGGATCTCATCTGCCTTCGACTGAGCGACGTTCACTTGGAGCTGCGGCTGGTTGCAGATCGCGCGGAGGATGACAGTCTCGCGAAAGTCCTTTACGAGGCGACAGTTGATGTACACTTCGATCTCGCGGACCCAGTGCTCGACGCCCATGTCAGTGGCGCTAGCCGCTGCGGCCGCTGCCACTGGTCGCGGCTGCGGGCGAAAGTGCAGAAACACTTGCATGCGGCCGTGGGCTTCGAGCGTCACGGCCGAGACCTCGGTGAACGACGTCGGCGACGTCGAGAAGCTCACCTCTTGCGGCCGCGCGTTGCTCGAGAGCATAAAGTCGAGCGTCAAGCCCGAGGCGTTCTCGAGCACGATCGAGTGGTTGTGGTAGAGCTTGTGGTAGTACACCTCGCTATAATCAATCACGAGACCTGCGCGACTGCTGCTGCTCGCGCGCGGACTCTCGCTCTCGCTGCTGCCATGCATCGCAAACTCGAGGCTCGAGCGGCGCTGGCGCTTTGGGTTCCCGTGGTTCGACACGAGGACGCGGAAGAGGTTCGTCGTTGGGTCGACGCCAGACGACATGCTCCGGAGCATGTTCAAGTCGGCAATCACTTCAAGGCGGACGTGGATGACCTTGAGGTCCGACGGGTTCGTGACGTTCTGTAAGACCATGAACGTTGAGTACACGCCGACGACGTCGCGGAGAAAGTAGAGCACGACGCTTTGGTAGCTCCGCGACCGATCGAGCGTGCCGCGGTCACGGCTGAGCTGGAGCCACGACTTGGCGTTCCGGTCCACGAGAATGAGCTTGTAGTCCACGGGCTCGAGCCCACTGCTGTCCTGTGCCGCGAGCTGGTTGTACAGACACTCGACTGTGATCTCCCACTCGACTTCGCCGCCGTTCCGCACTGTGTGCTGCCCAGCGTCCACGATGTACCGCGTGCTCTCGAGACTCGAGTTCTCCGCTGGCGTGCACCCGCGCACAGTCAGGACGGGGAGCTGGTTCCGTTGGTCGCTCGGCTCGGTGCTGATCGAGTCGAGATCAAACTCGTCGAGATTGTCGACACCGCCATAGTCGCTGTCTTCACGGTCCGCGTCCTCCATGTGCGTCGCGAGCGTCGGTGCTGCAAACGCTTTCTTCGACACCAGCAGCCGCTTCTCGCGCGCCGAGAACGCTGCGCGAATGAGCTCAATGTCGACGCCAGCGCTGCTTATCTTTGCGCCGCTGCTGCCGTCCGTCGATGACGACGCCAGCGCACTCGACGCGTGCTGCTGGAGCACCAAGTGCACGTCGACTTCTGTCGACACACCCATGTCGGCGCTCATGTCGACGTCGCGGATCTTGAGGAACATGTGGTTCTGCGCCTCGGCGTCTGCTACAGTGTCTGGCGCCTCGATGCCCCACGAGTTGCTCCGCCACGACGGGTGGTGCCGCATCTTGTGCAGTAGCGACGCCGCCTTTGCATTGTCGCCACTGCTGTGGTAATGCATCGTGTCTGCTGCAGCGATGAGCGTCGCTTCTTCGAGCCGCACTGTGATCTTCATCGACTCGCCCGGTGCGATCGTCCCAGACGACGGCACGGCGATCGCTTCAATGTACTCGCTCATGGCGCTCATCTCGGACGCAGTCGCGCCCTTGAGGAGACACAGCCCTGGTTGGTACATCGCGACGGGCTCAATGACAAAGTTCAGCGGCTCGAGCGTCGACGGATTGCGCACGTAGAACGTCTCGGATGTGTTCCGGAGGTGGTGCACAATGTTGCTCACTGGCTGCGTCGAGCCAGTGAGTGCGAGCTGGACCGACTCGCGGTTGCTTCCAGCCTTTGAGCGCAGCGACGCTGGCAGGAGCTCGAGCGGAATGTCCGCTGGGATCTCGGTCGCACCAGCAAAGAAGTGGAGACTCGACGCTGAGAGCGTGAACGTTCGGCCAGGAACGAGCTTGCCTTTGACTTTGATGTGCTTGGTCTGCGCCGTCTCGGATGCGTTCTGTACGCTCACGTCGAGCCAGACGCTCCCGAGCTCGAGGATGTCGTACGTCGGGTCGTACTCGGTCGACTGGAGCGTGTCCGGCGAAAGGCGCGCTGATGGGAACACGTGGCACACGACGCGCACGTCGACCGAGTCGCCTGGTGCGATCTGGAGCGTACTCACCGGTGTGTTTGCAGACCGCGAGAAGAGCAGGAACTCGAGCGTACTGTCGAGCGAGGCAGCAGACGTAGCAGTAGCAACGCGTCAGTGGGCGTCCGCGACAGAGCCACACATACAAGAGTTGTAGCAGGCGATCGTACCTCTCAAGCGCACTGTGTGGCGTCGACGAGAGCTTCACATTCAACTCTTCGTCGTACACGTTGCGGAGCGAGAACCAAAAGTTCCCGCCTTGAGGCGACGCGTCCTGAGGCGGCGGCACGACAACGGGTGGGAGGAACGCCATGTGGCGCGACAGCTCCCGCGAGTCACTATCACCACCAAAGCTCGAGCTCTCAGGGTCGACTGTCAGTTCCGCGTAGCTCGAGATGATGTGCGCGCGCACGACGACGTCTTCGACGTTGTGCGGGTTCGACAAGTTGAGGAACCGCAGTGGGAACTCGTGGATGCCAGCGCTGAGCGACTGCACAGACATCGAGACACAGTAAGGCGATCAGTACCACGCACACTTGCCTCTCTTAGCAAGCGAGCGAGAGCGAGACGTCCAGACGCACCTCGGCGGTCCGGAAGAACTCCATCTCCATCACACACGTCGCATGTGCGTCGATCTTCCACACGTGGCAATGCCGGTCAGTCTCGCTATCGAGCTTGCGCTCGGCTTGGAGCACGAGCTCGCGAAGTGACGGGATCTCCACGCTGCTGCTACTCGCTGCTGTTGCTGCTGTCACGAGCGCCACGTCGCCGCTGAGCGCAGTCTCGGTCGCGCCACGCACGGCGCGCATGCGAATGCACGACGGGACGTTCGCAAGCGCGACGCACACGCCAATATCGCACGTGTTCTTGATCGTGACCTCGAAGCGCGACGACGTCCAGCCGATCGCGTACCCGATCTTGCCAAGCGAGATGTGCTTCTCGCTCACAACCACGCTCGACTCGCCGTACTCGCCGCTCACTTTCACGACCTTGAGCGTCGACGCGACGCTCGTAGCCGCGTCGCTGTCGCTATCCCCAGCTTCCGTAGCGTCAGCCACCGCGGCGTCGAAGCGCTGGATCGCAACGACGCCAGCAAACGGCACGAGCTTGCCGTTCTCAACCACGTCGCTCGGCAATGGTGCAGTCAATGAGATCGGCGCGTACCGGAAGAACAGCACGCACGACGTCTGCGCAGGGATGCGGTGGACGTCGCCATAGTAGATGCTCGTATCCGACGACGCAGTGGAGACAGCAGTGCTGCTCGGCACTAGCGCAGCCTCTAGACTCGGAACGTGCAGGCGCCGCACGCCATCGACTGTTGTCGTGCGCGCAGTCAGAAGACCAGCGCGGTGCTGGCACTCGTGCGAGAGCGGCGGGATCTTGCCGCAGCCGCACCAGACAAACTCGAGCGGTAGTGTGCTCACAGGGCGGAGCACCATTTCGTCGTCTGTTGTGTTTGTGAGCGTGAGGAACCGCTCGCGCGACAGCGGCTTGCGCGGCAGTGGCGAGCCAAGCGTTGCGCCAGCAGCAGTCGTGGATGTTGACACTTCGACGTGGCGCGTCTCAAAGATGCGGTACTTGCGACTCGCGGCCTCGGCTTCGCCGCCAGCACCACTGACGCTACCTGGGACTGACACTGTGTCCGACAGCTCGTCTTCGAGCTTGATCACGTTGATCACGCCAAAGTCGATCACACTCGCATACGCTGGCGTTGGCGCAGTCGACACTGCTGTCAACGCGCTCGAGCCAAAGACCTCGCACTTGAGCGCGCCGTTGTCGACAAACAGCAGCACGTCCACCGCTCTGATCTTCCCAGGGTAGTGCACGTTCTCAATCAAGATGCGTCGCCGGAAGAAGCCACTCGCAAACGCAGTGACTGTGAACGCCACGGCTTTTGTCTCAGCCGGTGGCACGTCGCCCTCGGCGTGCGAGAGTGCGACGTGGAGCGACGTGTCGTCGTCCGAGTAGCTCTCGCTGTCGCTTGCGACAAAGAGACGGTACCGCAGCGGCAGCGCTTTGCTCACGTTGATGAGCTCAAACTGTCCGTCGTGGACGCGCGGCGACTCGCGACCGCCCAAGTTGCGCTCGACGCCAAAGTCGATCATCGTTGGCGTCACGCGCGCAAGGCTCGCGCCTGCGACGCCGACAAATTTGATCGTGAACTCCGCGACCATGTCGCTCTTCTCCGGCTCGTCACTGCCACTCGGGGACCCAGTCGTAGCGTCGCCAAGGAGTCGATAGAGTTGCACACGAATGCCGCCGACGAGGTCGCGCGTGCTCCCAGTCTTGAACGCATCGGCCGAGAGCCGCGGGCGGAACGCTGCAAACAGGTCGATCGACTGCTTGCCGCGGAGCACAACGTGCGTCGCTTCTCGACTCAGCCGCGCGTCGTCAAAGACGTAGCACTGCGTCTTGAGGTTCGACGACGCGCAGAGCACGAGCGCTTCGTCCACTTGGTTGTGCAGCGTCAGCTTGTGCACTTTGCTGAACTTGAGCGACACGTTCGGACTGTCGACTGTCACGTCCTGCATCTCGGGCGTGACGTAGCATGGACCAAGGTCGAGCACGTCGAGGCGTCCAGTCGCGTGTGGATCGAGCTCTGGCACGCGCACGTACACAGGTCGCGTCACACGCACTGCGAGCGTCACGACCGACGTGTCCAAGCGGTCGTTCAGGTTCCGGAGCTGGATCTGCTCGCTGTGCTGTCCAGGCGTCGTGCCGCGGTACGTGAACCGCGCCAAGACGTGCGAGTTCGCACCGATGCTCCCAGTCGGCTTCTCAAACGTCAGTTCGCCGCTGCTCGCAGACGACGATGAGGACGTTGACACTGTCGACAACGATACACTGCTGTTGGCACTCGACGCGTGCTCGCGCGCAGATGGTGCGAGCAAGAGGTACTTGACTTGCCGGTGCGACCGGTTCCGGATAATGAACTCGCCATGGACTTCGGCGTTCTGCTGCTGCTCGCCGAGCTCGATCTTGTCCGTGTCGACACAGAGCGAGCGCTGCACGGCTTTCACGACTGCGACGTCGACTGACGCAAACGGCGCAGTTGAGACAGCAGCACTAGCAGACGGCGATGTGGTGCTGCGGTAGTGGAACGCAAGTGTCCCAGCGCTCTGCTCCACGGCTTTCGAGATCTTTGCGAGCACCGAGCGACTGATGCAGGACGCAAGCGAGTTCGACGCTGCAAAGCCAGTCTCTGGCACAAAGCACCACTTGAAGTGGAGCGTCACGGCGCGGTCGCCAGTGAGGCGGACAGTCACTGGCACGCGACTGCTGCGGGTCGTCGCGTCTGCACTAGTAGTCTCTTCGCTACTGCAGCCAGTGTCGAGCTCTGATGACGACGTTGCTGCTGCTGCTGCGCTGTCGCTCTGGACAGCGACAACTGCGTCGGACGGTGTGATGTCGCAGCGGATCTGGAGCAGACTCTGCAACGCGTCTGACGGCCGCCAGACGACGTCGACGTCCGACGTCTTCTTCAGCACTGGCGGCTGGTGCGACAGCGTCACTTCCCAGCCGTACGTGTCGGCAGGCGACTCCTCGAGCGGAATGAGCAGCGTCGACGAGTGCGAGATCGCAAACTGGTTCGGCTCGACGCGCACGAGGACTTTGCTGCTGCTGCTCTCAAGCGCGCGGTCCGAGTCCGGGATCGCGATTGTGAGTCCGCGGCTATTGTCCGACTTGGCGAGCAGTGCTTGGAGCGACAGTGTCGGCTCGGAGCTACTGCTTGTCTTGCCCGTGCTGTCGAGACTCGCATAGCCAGCGTCGTTGCTTCCTTCAGCACTTGCAGCGCTCGACAGTGCGAGCTGCGGCACGACGCGGCGGCCAACTGCGCGCGAGTACGCGGCTTCGCCAGCGTCCGTGCGTAAGAAGATCTCGGCGCTGTACTGCAGCTCCTTCATGATGTCCTTGTTCTGCTGCTCAAAGAGGAGGAACTTGCCAACGCCAATGATCGGCGTCGAGTCGCGACGGAGCTGCCGCTTGCGCGCTTTCTGGCTCTTGAAGCCCGTGATGCGGCCAGCCGCGAGGAGCTCGCCGCCTTTCACGGCAGACGACGATGCGGTCGACGATACGTTGAAGACTGCGTACGCAACGATGCGGCACGTCGCCTCGGCGTCGATCGAAAAGTGGAGCTGGTTCACGTTCCCGCGCGTGTCTGAGAGCGAGAGCGACTTTGCGAGCGCCATGGGTCGCCGACGCGCGCGCGGCGCTGCCTCAGACTCGGACATCTCAGACTCGCTATTGCAGCTGTCGTAGACGTCTACGACTGCGTGGAGCGCTGGAGCAGACGGTGGCTTGAGTTCGTCGCTGTTGTTGTTGTTGTCCGTAGCGCTGCGTGTCTTCTTCTTGTCGTCGCTCGGCACTTGCTCGCCGCTTAGCAGCGCCTTCACGCGCGCGATCTTTGCGTTAAGCTTCGTGATCTTGTCGCTCTTCTTCTTCGTCGTCGCGATCCGGAGCTTGTGCTCGAGCTTCTCGAGCTCTTCGTCGAGCTTCTTCTCTTGCGCCTGCGTGATGATCGCAGACGGCGTCTCATCGATGGAGAAGTAGAACGTCGGCTTGAGCGTCGGGTTGGAGAAGCTCGGGTCGAGCTGGATCATGTAGTCGCGCTTCTTCCGGCTCGTATTGCGCACGGCGATCTTGATCTCGTCGCTCTTCTCGGCCACGAGGCACTTGCCGAGCGACAGCACTTGTCCTAGACACAGTGAGACGTCCAAGATTAAAGACACAGAGAGGCACTGACAGTGTTAGCCACTTTGCCACATATGATATAGGCGTCATAGATACGAGCGACGTACCCGACTGCAAGAGCTTGAACGTCTCGCGCTTCACGACTTTGGCTTTGATCGTGACCGAGATCGAGTTCTCGACGTCCTGGACGTTCACGATCCGGAGCTTCTCCTCGAACGGACCCGCGAGCGTCGGCTGGAATTCAAAGCAGATCTCCTTTGTCCCAAATGCTTTCACGACACCGACGTCGCCCTCTTTGATCTCCAAGAAGCCCGATGAGATCGATCCGGTCTTCTCGACACTGTACACGAGCGGAATCGGCGACATGTTCTGCACCACGAGGCGCTTTGAGCTCTTGGACGACGTCGCGATGCGGCCAAAGTTGATGTTCTTCTGGTTCACGTTCATGACCGAACGGCACACGCGGCTCTTGAGCAAGAGCTCGCGCACGGACGGCCGCGAGTCGAACGGGTGCTTGGACGTCACCCACGTCGACTTGATCTGGTCAAAGCGCGCGGCGTCCGCGACCGCTTTCTTGTTCCCGCCAGCCGGCAACGTGATGAAGATCTTTTGCTTCTCAACGCGCATCTTTGCACTCGGCTCGCTCGACGACGACGACGCAGCGGGCGAGACAAAGTCTGCCGACGGACTGAAGATCGCAACGACGCGCTGCTGCGACTTGGCTGGGATGCGCATGTTCCGGTCTTTGTTTGGCGCAAGCGGCAAGAGCTTCTTGTCGGCGAGGAGGGACTGGAGCTTGCGCATGCGCTCGCGCACCATCCCAACGATCTCTTGCTCCATCTCGGGCGACGGCATCGTGCTGTGGCAGTACCGCTCGCAGTCGACGCGAGACTTTTCAAACATGTGCAGCAGCGCCGCGAGCTCTTCTGCCACGGGCTGTTTTGCAGACGCCATGCTCTGTCCACCAGCGCTGTCGAGACCAGTCGAGTGGTAGTGCAGCGTCGCAGGTCCACTCGCAAGTGCATGACTGCTGCTACTGCCACTTGGGAGCTGCTCGAAGCGCTGCTTTGCTGGCTCGAGCAGCGACTGCGACGACGATGTTCCAGTCGTCAGTGCGAATGTGCCATTGCCACTTCCAGCAGTAGCAGGATGGTGCGCGTTCTGCGCAGCGTTCTTCTTGGACAAGTAGCCGCGGAGGACGCTCGACATGTTGCGCTTCGACGCACTCGACGACGACGACGACGCGTTCACGATCTCCGACAGACTCCCAAACGACCGGCGACGGCGAATCACTTTGCCTGCTTGACGCCCATGCGCTGCGCTCGACGACGACGACGTCGTACTAACAAACCCAGCGCTGTGCTTGTCACTCGCTGCTGCTTGCGCTGTGAGTTGTAGAGCATGGCTGCTGTTTGCTGCTGCTGCGTGCTTCGCTGCATCCTCAGTCTTCCCAACGCCAAAGGGCGTGGTCTTGAAGCAGTACAGTCGGACTTTTGTCGGGTCCGAGCTCTGGAGACTCAAGTGCAGCGGCGCGTTCGTGATGTTCTCGAGGTCAAAGACTTGGATCCCGACCGAGTTGAGCGCAATGTGGTCAAAGTTCAGAAACGCCGAGCGCGACTGCGTCACGAGCTTGTAGAAGAGCGAGTGGTAGATCACATGGTGCGCGTCCATGTTGCTCGACCGGACGCAGATCTGCGGGACGTTCGTGCGGTTCTTGAGGTTCAGGACCGAGATGAGGCGCGAGTAGTTCGGGTTCGTCTTGCGCGGAATGATCTCGATCTTGAGCTCGGTCGACTGCTTTGGACCGAGCGTCATCTCGTCGTTCGGGACGGTCGAGATGACTTTTGACGTCACGAGCGGCTTGACGACCGTCGGGAGCTCCGAGTGGTTCGTGAGCATGCACGAGCTGCTCTTGAGCTCGCCAATGTTGCAGTCGCCCAAGTGCAAGATCGACGGCGAGACCGTCACGATCGACGTGCACGTGCGCGCGCGGATGTGGATCGACTTGCCAAGTGTCCGGTCGTAGACGCGCGACTGCGCTTGCTGCCACGCGCCTTGGATCTGGAAGCACCGGAACGAGACGCGGAACGTCTGCTTCGTCAAGCGCGCGCCTTTGAGGTCAACGCCGTCAATGTTCTCACTAAAGACCGACTCGGACGACGCGAGCGTCGCAGGCGTGTACCAGATCAAGATCGTGCGCTCGACGCCAGGCGGTAAGTCGATCGTCTCGACGAGGAAGTTCGAGCCCGAGGCGTCGTCGACCGACAGTGACTGGCGCTTGCGCACATCGGCGCGCGGCTTGCGCTCTGGCGACGAGCAGATGCTGTTGCCACTGCTACGAGAGACATAGCGCGATAGTGGCCAGATCGCCACACAGATCGACAGGCGTTAGAAGACCCAGAGACGCACAAGGAGAGCAAGCAACTTAGTGAGGACGATGCCTTCAGAGATGTGGACGCACCTCTCGATGCCGCTCTCGTACGCCAAGTCGCGCACGCGCGAGAGCACCTTTGCCGACTTCTTGCCCTTTGTCCGGAACGCTTTCTTGCGCGTCTCGGACGCATGGCGACTCACGCGGGACTTTGGACTCACGGACGGACTCCGCGCAACGACGTGCGGCAGCTCGCGGTCAAACTCAAAGTCGTCGTCCATGTCATCGAGGTCACCGAGTGGGTTCTCATCGAACGACGGGCGCTTCGGCGGCAAGAAGTCGTCTTCAAAGAAGTCCATCTGCTCACACAGACAAGCAGAGAGACGCACGTCACGCCATCCAAGGCAGAAACGGTCACAGGGTCAGTATACAAGCAGGAGCCAGCAAGCCTGATCGACCAAATGCCAGCGCACCTCATTCTCTTCAGCTTCTTCGTCACTGTCGAGTCCGTAGCTGTTGATCGCGTCGACGTTCCCAAACGACATCGCCGCCTTTGCGCCATCGGGCGAGAGCGAGCCTTTGCGACTCGAGCCGTCGTTTGAACCCGTTGGTGAGAGGACGTCGTCTGTACGCGGTGCACGCGTCGCACGCGCTCGGTTCTGCTGGAGCTTGAGCTCAAAGCTGATCTCCTTCGGTCGGTCGCTCGTGAGGTCGACGTGGAGCGTCGCTTCCGTCGTGTTGCGGATGAGCAGGACCTTGGAGTTCGCAATGCCAGTGTAGCAGTCGCCAAAGTCGAGCTTGCTCCCGCTCATGAGGTACGACCCACTCGGCTCTTTGATCGACAAGCCTTCGCGATGGTGCTCCTTGTTCGTGATCGCGTGGATCTTGAGCGTCTTGACGTTGCGCGCGTCGTGCAAGTTCTGCGCCTGGATCTCAAAGAACCGTTCGCCGATCTCGTCTGGACGGTACGTCACGCGGATGCGCACGTGGCCGTACGCAGCGGCTTGGAGCGTCTTGTCGCCCACGACGTAGCCGCTGTTGTAGTCTGTGCACGTGATCAAGTCCTTTGTCTCGTTGAACGCTGCGAGCGACGACACGAGCTTGAAGAGCAGTGGGATCTCCGACCGGTTCCAGACCGTGAAGTCCTTGACAAACGATCCGCCTGGGACACAGTCGTCAAAGTGGAGCTCTTTCACATCGAGGCGCAGGAGCGAGCGACAGACTTGACCTTGGAGCGGCAGTACGAGGTCCGGACCGCCGCTTCCGCGCTTTGACGGCGACACTGCTGGCGGCGGCATCAACGCATCGACGTACCGGTGCTTCACAATGAGTCGACCCGTGAGCACGGCGCACGATGTCTGGTTCAAGTGCATGCGCTCTTCTTCGGACGAGTCGGCGTTGAGCGCGTACGACGCAGCGGCGTGGCCCGCACTGCTAGCGCTGTTGCCCGAGTGCTGCGGCGAGAGCTTGGCGCAGAGCGCAAAGACCACGCGCTTCGTCTCGTGCGGCTCGAGCACGAGCGTGTCGATCGTGTCGATCTGATTGAACAGCTCGTTGTAGCCTTCACACAGGTACACGTTCTCGGCGCAGAGCGCAGCTTTCGAGGACGACCGGAGCACGGAGAACGGCACGTGGTTGAACTCGTCGGTCACGACGACTTCGCTCGGGTGGCCGTCGGCCATGAGCTCGACGTTCTCGTTCTCGAGCTGGAAGCCATAGTGGCTCGTCTGGAACGGCTTTCGGAGCTCGAGCTTGAGCAGGAGCTCCACGCGCCGCGGCTTGACGTTCGTGACTTCGAACACGCGGATGTCCGAGAGGTCGTTCAAGTAGATCTCGCCCAAGCTAAAGACCTCGCCCTTGACGCCGCGGAAGTCCACGCGCGACCGCATGTTCTTGCTCAGCATCGCAATGCGAATCGGATACGGCGACGGCGACGCTGCTGCTGCTGGACCGATCGCTGGTGCATTCGCGCTGTTGTTTACACTGCTGAATGACAGCGGCGACGACGAGAGCGACGACGTACCAGACGAGAAGCTGCCCGAGCGCATGAGCGCACTGCCCGGTGCGCGCTGCTTTGGAAACAGCAAGCGCGGTGAGTTTGTGCTTGTGCATCGCACGAGTGGACTCGGTACAGTAAACGGCGCAGCAGGAGCCGAGAGCACGAGCGGCGGTGGCATTGCAGCACTCGTCGCGTCTGTCGATGCGACGGCTGCGGCAGGCGAGCTCAAATTCGTGTTGATGCGCAGCACGGGGCTTCTCGACGCGCGCGGGCTCGTGTCGCCGACCGCGTGGCGGCTGCCGCTGCGCTTCTTGGTCATCGCGTCAAGCCGTCCGTCCGTTCACCGCTCGCTCAATCGCTCGGTGTGTTGCGAGTGTGTGTGACAGAGCTGCTGCTGTTGTTTGTGTGGGACGACGACTGTAGTCGTTATCTGGTGATCGTGCAAAGCGATTGCGTGTGCTCGCATACATTGATAGAGTCAAAAGCTCGCTTTTGTTTTTTGCGATTTTACAGCTGCCCCCTTTGCTGTTCTCTATTGAATGTGGGATAGTGATAAAATACAGGGCGGATCCGACCACACAGTCACAACAACAACCCATCAAGCAGCAGCAGCAGCAGCAGCAGCACCAAGCGGTCCAAGCAGGAAGACGCAGCACGATGGACATCGACGCGGAGAGCAAGTTTGCCGTTGCGCCTGGCGCGAATGCAGCTGCGCCGCTCGAAGATGCCGCGTACGGCTTTGACGAAGAGGTGCTCAAAGAGGTGCGCAACAACAAAGTGTGGATGCAGGACCCCAAGTACTTCAAGAAGGTCATCGTGTCGCCGTCTGCGACGATGAAGATGATGAACCACGCGAACTCGGGCGTCGAAAAGGGCATCAAGAACGGCGGCAAGCCAGTCGAGATCATGGGTCTGATCCTCGGTCGGCCGTCGACGGGCACAGACCGCGACGCAGGCGATGCGCAGACGCTCATTGTCACGGACTGCTTCCCTTTGCCGATTGAAGGGGCCGAGACGCGCGTGCTCGCAGACGACGCCGAAGTGATCAACTACATGATCTCGCTCGGCGAAGCGATCGAGCAGACGCGCAAGGAGAAGTTCATGGGGTGGTACCACAGCCACCCGTTCGACGTCGAAGTGCACAGCCACTGCTTCCTCTCAGCCACGGACGTGAGCACGCAGCTCCAATGGCAGCGCTCGGAGGACCCGCACGGGAACCCGTGGCTCGCGATCGTGCTCGATCCACTGCGGTCGCTCGCAAAGAAGCGTCCAGAGATGGGGGCGTTCCGCGTGTACCCACCTGAGTTCGCGGCGCCTGTGAACGAGACACCGGACGGTACGATCATCACGGACGAGACAACGCGCATGGAGCGCTGGGGCAGCTGCTGGAACCGGTACGTCCATCTGTATGCCTATGGCTATGGCTATGGCGTGCGCTATGACTGATGCACTCCTGTGTATGGTCTCCTAGGTACTACACGCTCGAGATCGACTACTTTATGAGCTCGCTCGGGTCGCAAGTCGTGAGCATCTTGTCGGAGGAGTTCCTCTGGATGCGCACGCTCAGTGCGAACGCGATGCAAGAGCATGAGACGCGCGACCGGTTCTCGGAGCGCATCCAGCTGCTTGCAAACAAGCTCGATGGTTGCGAGACGCTCCTTGCACCGCGCGGTGGACGGAGCTCGCGCATTGGCGAGTACTACGTGCCGGAGAAGCAGTCGAAAGAAGCCGAGGACTCGGTCTTGGACAAGATCACGCAAGCAGCGAACGAGCTCTCGATCGAGCACGCGCACAGCCAGGGGCTCCAGATCGCGAAGAAGGCGCTCTTCAACGATAAGTTTTGAGAGACAGTAGCGTCGCGTAAGAGCCACTTGTTGTGACTCGTCTCCGAGTGTATCAGCAGCGAGCAGAAGCTGAATCGAGCCATGCATTCTCGAGACTCTCGCTCGCGTGGCTTGTGATTGATTCGCTGGAGCTCCTCACTGTTACGACATGACGGTCTCACGTAGTCGCTGAGTCAGCAGCTCGTCTATAAATAGCAAAGGTATCAGAACCGGCGCTTCGTCGTGCGGTGCTCGGCCATGGCAAACAGTTCGTCGGCGATCCGCTCCTGCTCTTCGAGTGCTTCAAGACTCGCTTCGAGTGCTGCGCGGTCAGCGTTGTCGACTGCGACGCTCGCGACAGTTTGCTGTGGCACTGGCGCTGGCAATCGCGACGATGCTGACGATGCTGATGACGATGAGGAGCGCAGTAGCGCAGCATCAGTGAGGCCATTGCCTTTGCGGAACCGCTTGAAGTTGACGCCAGTTGATGGAGCTCGGCCATTCGCAGCTGCGACGCCGCCTGCAGGTCGCTTCACAACGAGGCTACAGCTCACAACGATGGGCTTCGGATCGCTTCCAGTGTCGTCGTCCATGTCGATGTCTTTCACGTCAACGCTGTCGGCGTCGCCTGCACGACCACTACGGTGTCGTTGCGACTGGCTCGACAGTGTCGAGACCCAGCCAGCGCCAGTGCGGTCGCTAGCACTGCTGACGCTAGCGCTGAGCTCCTGTGCTGATCTAGAAAGCGGATCGAGACTCAGGACGTTGCTCGACGACAGTTGCGAGCCATCGACTGGACAGGTGCAAGAGAACAAGAGAGCAAGTGAAGTGAGCGTCTCGCCACCTTCTGTCGCCAACGTCACGATACGTAAGCTATGTTCTCGACAGAGCTCGCTCGTACCTGGTGCTGCAGGGTAGTCAGACAGCGACGTGCTGCTGCTAATCGACGTGACGTGCACTGGCGCTTCCTCTTTCACGCGCAGCTCTGTTGCGACAGGCGTCTGCTCTGACTCGTCCTCTTGGGCCTCTGCTTTCACCTGCACACAGCCAACGTACTTACCAGTCAGTGACGATACACAGCAGCACGAAGACAACTAACATCGCATGCGCTCAGGACGCACCTGCACACTCGGCTCAAACGGTTTCGACACTCGCGTTGTCGGTGCGCTCCCACGAGAGGAACTTGGGCGGCTGAGCGCCTCGGTTGCTCGAGGCATTGAGGTAGCAGCAGCAGCTCTGTCGCGTTTCTGATCGACAACGTCCTGCATTAGCGTCCCTGTGTGTCCATCGTCGTCTGTGACTCGACTCGACGTCTCTGCAGCAGGCGCCTGGTGATCAGCATCGTCTTCTTCATGGCCACCACCATTGTCGTCACTATGGTCGTCATCCTGGTGCTTGTGCTCTGCCGCTGACGCTGGTGCTGGGAGACTCAAGTGCTCTGGGAAGCTGCAGATCTGCACCGACGACGAGTGGTGCCCTGCGAGTGAGCTGCTGAACGAGTACTCGCTCGCAGTCGCCGGCGCTTTCGCAAAGATCACGCTCGCTGCGAGCTCCTGCACAGTCACAAAGCTCGCACCAATCGACCGGAACAGCGTCACGCGACGCTCGACAGCTGCGTGGCTGCACGTCATGCCCGTGCCAGTGCTCTGGAGCTCGCGGCCGTCACTTGATGCTGCTGCGCTCGAGTACCCGCTGCTCTGGAGCGGCTCAACGATCAGAACATGGCGCGACGCAGCGTGCTGCTCAATGTCGCGCAACAAGAGCTCGTCGTGTTCACTATCGCGGTACGCAGCGATCACGACGCCTGCCATCGCAGCGATGATGTCCTCCATCGACTGCGGCGAGAGGAACACGACGACGTGTCGATGGTACAGCGTCTTGCGCATGGCGTTTGGGAGGTAGTTGCTCGCGACGCTCGGCATGTGCTCGTCCGTTGGGAGGAACTCTTCGCAGCGCGGCAGTGGCTCAGACATGGACTTGCGCGCGAGGATCGCGTAGATCCACGGCGTGCACACAACTGGCTGGTTGTACACGAGCGCCCAGAGCACTTTCACAGTCGCAACGATCTTGCCAGGGTCCATGATGCAGTGCGTCGCGTCCTTGCTCTCGGACGCAATGAGGTGCATGCCGATCTGCTGACACGTCTCGTTCACGCGCGCACGGTTCACGCGCTGGATCCGCGACGCGACGAGGATGAACACTTGGTACCGCACGCGCAGGATCGTGCGCTTGGCGCCAAACGAGACGTGGTCGCCGTTCTTGAGCTCGCGCTCGCTAAAGCACTGCTCCTGGTTCACGAACGACCCAAAGCGCGAGTTCTGGTCCACGAGCACAAGTGACGGTCGCGACGACGCGTCCTTGAGCTGCTCGAGCGAGAGCGTCCCGACGCGCAGCAGTGCGTGCGTGCGCGAGATCGACGCGTCGGCGTGGAAGTTGAAGTGGCACTTCTTGCGCCCGATGCTCCACTCGCCAGCGACGAGGTAGAACGTGTTTTCGACTGCGCCGCTCGCAGCGCTCACGACGTCGAGGACCCACATGAGGCTTGAGCTCACACGTCCAAGTCGTTCAAGTGCGAGCAGTTCGTTTGGCTTGCGATTGCAATTCACACATTTGGCTCTATTCTCGAAATATAGACACGCACTGTCAAAAAACATAAAATTGGCATTAAGCGACATCTGAAGCGAAGCCGAGCTTTGAGGTTTGAGCGGCTGCGAGGAAACAGCCGTCGACGGCTAACCGCAATCGGCTGTTGCCGCAGGGCTGCTCACTAGCTCGACATAGCCCGAGAGACCATGAGGTCATCTTTGATGACGAGCACGTACTTGGACCCGTCACTACACAAAAGCAATGACAGGAAATCGAAGTACAGGACCTCGTTCGGCGCTGTCGCTCGGAGCGTCTCGCCGAACGGACGAGGTACGCGACTTGGTCCGCTGCTCAAACAGTGCCCAGCCTACGTCGGCGAGCGCAACCTTCTGCAGCATCTTCAAGAAGAAGAAGCAGATCGTGCCGTTCTGCAAGTGGGTAACCGAGCAGCTCGCCGGCTCACTGCTGATCATCTTGCTGCTGCTGCCGGTCGTCTTGCAAAGAGTGCGCGCGCTTTGGTGTGTTCATCCTCGTACAGTCTGCGAATAACTGCGAGAGTGGCGGTGCCAAAACATCGCTCTTCCAGACTTACACTACCAAGCGATCAACGCACGTTTGACAGTGTGACGCCGAGCGAGAAGCAAGGCCAGCTGCACATCAGTGTCCAAAATGTGATCTTGACGAGTAACGTTACTTTTACCACTCGTAGTGACCATCACCAGACTATCGTTTATCTTTGAGTAATACGCACGTTAATGAAGACATCCAAACCAAAGAAATGAAGTATGATGTCTCAACCGTGCAGCACAATATATCTACAAGCGACAGCGAGTCAATGACTCTGGCTGTCAACTGCCGCCCTAAACCAACACATCACTGTGCATTGGTATTGGCCATGATTTATCGACGTTGCATCGTGTCGGCGGGGCTGTGTGGCACATGAGCAGCGAGATTAGATGTGGCGATGTGTTGTTTACATACAAGCCTGTAGCCGGTTTGGTTAGGTAGAAGTACACAACGTATATGTCAGTCTACGCTAGCTGCTTGTTAACTGGTGATTGGCTGGAAGTTTGTTGCAGTACACTCTTAGGCAAGCAAACCGTAACTCTATGTGGGAAATCGGGCACTTTACTTTGTCCGCAAAGTACTCGATCGCAAGGTCGACACAAGCGTCACGTACTTCCTTGTCGACTGGAAGCCCACATGGGAGCCCCGCTGCAACGTGAACGCGGTAGTTATCGCCGCATTCAAGGAGGAGAGACGCGCTCGTGCGTCGCACGTACATCGACGACAAAACCGTCGAAGATAACACCGAGCAGTAAGAGCAGTCATGCAATGGAGATCGAAACACAATACAAGTCTGCTTTACGCATTTACATTGTTCACATGGTTGTCCTACACAAGGGTTCACTCCTTGTGGAGACGCCAATGTTCACCAAACACACACGGCCACAATATACGTGTACTGTAATGTATATACATGCGTTTCAAACATGTACGTAATGCAAATACGAACTTCCAATTTATGCGTGTCTCGTTTATGGGCGTTGCCCTTGATTCATAATTGATGCGCAAGACAAACAAACATGCAAATATTATAAGCGATGCGATGGTGATGCAAGAGTGAGTGTGATGATGTGGTGCGCAAAGTCGCGAGTCTTGGAGGACCTTGGAGCTTCCGGGACCTTGGATCTTCGTGGACCTCGGACTTGGAGGATCTTTGGCACCTTCGAGACTGCGACGACTTTGCCCGTAGTAAAGGGGTCCTGAGTACGAGCCAAGAGGTAGGACTCTGTCGGGACCCGGTTGGTCAGACCTCACACTGTGTACCCTTGAACGTTCTTTGGATCGTGGCAATACGACTGGGAAGTCGGTCCTTGGGCTACAAGCACGCGGGATCTTCGGCGGCCTTGACTGCAGGG
>JAASFL010000464.1:0-18994 GCA_023333735.1 Globisporangium takayamanum
CTGCTCATAGCACCAGAGACAGAGAGATAGTGAGAGTGAATGAGTCACTCGACGTACAACGCACCAACAGCACCAGCAAGTAGGCGAAGCAAGGAGCGCGTACAAGAGCGACGGCGTCTGGATCAGGTTCCAGCCCTTGGTCGCCGGCAGCACTTCGAGCAAAAAGTAGTAGAGATGACCAGCGATGACGCCAAAGATGTCCATCATCGGGTTCCCGCCCACGAGGACCGTGAACGCAATGAGCGCCCATGGCAGGTACAGTCCCTGGAACTGGAAGCCTATAGGCAGTCAAGTCGAGCATGAGTGTGAGCGGGCGAGTCGTTCAGCACGACGGTCAAGGCGCACGCACCCCAGATGGCGACTGGCATCGTCGGGTTGCGGCGGCTCCAGACGTAGACGATCATGAAGATCAGCGACGATCCCAAGAACGGGAGACTCATGAAGAACGCGACGATCTACAGACGCACAAGCAAGCAAGTCCAAGTGCGTGTGTGTGGCCAGTGTCGTTAGGACGAGTCACTTGCTGCGACGTTAGACACAAGCACAAGGTCATGTGACGTACCCAGAGCACGACTGCGCCAAAGAAGAGCATGAACGCATAGTCTGCAGTCGGACCGCCGCCACTCGGGAACGGATCTTCTTCGAGGCGCGACGAGTAGTTGTTGCTAGTGTGTGATCAGAGAGAGAGAGCCACAGTATCGTCAGACGCTGCGCTTGCTCCTACGAGCACATACAAAACGATACGTACAGAATCATGAGCTGCATGAGGAACGGAAGGCCAAAGCCGCCAAGGTACATGAAGCACGTGGGCAAGCGCCAGAGCTGGAAGCGGTCCCAGACGAGATCAAAGTCGAGGTAGAGCGACCGCGGGTTGACAAACCCGAGGCTACTGAGGCACGTCGAGAGGAAGCAGACCGTGAGGTAGAAGCGCGTGATGTACGGCATCGAGTGGTACCATGCCTCGAGACTCTGCGCCATGATGCACGCGTGTGTGGGATCGCTCTTCGTGCAGACGAGTGTGCTGCTACAGATCTCTTTCGACGACGACGACGCTTTGTGTGTGCGATGATGAGGTGGCACTTGCTCCAGCGATTTCCTGGTTTTTGTCACTATTTGGATCGCCACAATAGCTCAAATCATAGTGATAAAAACGAGGTAATGACAACTTCAACCGACAACATTGCGACTCGAGGTCCTGACGAGTGCTTTGCTCCACTGAACGACACGCACAGCTCCACTCTCGCGCATTGAGCATGTGCAGTAGCCCATTCTGAGAGCAATGTACATCAGTGGCGTCGCTCATACTTCAAACGCTTGAGTCGTACACCTCAAAGCCGAAGAGCGAGCGAAATGTGCTCGTGCACATCGTTTGAGTCTAGCATAGTGCTTCGCATCGAGCTTCGTTCGAGCTTAGAATGAAAGAGAGGCGGCACTACTGCAACGCATCGACCTTGCTGACGCCTACGAGCTGAGGGTTGTCAAGGTACTGCGTCGCGACCTTGTTGACACCAAGGATCTGAGGGTTGTCAAGCTAGTTGCAGACCAGAGGCATTGCTCAGGTCAAATCGACAGAGCGAAACCGATTCGGTCGTGTCCAAGTCGAGTTAGCACACACACTCGACTGACACTCACTGACACTAAGCTGTCGACGAGGGCTCACCATGCGCACTATCAGCTGCAGCCACGTTTGGCAGCGCCTGCAGGCAAATGGTACGCAAGGCCGCTACTCGCTCGAGCGCATGAGCGCGCTCCACGAGTACAGCGAGGGCACGCCGCTCGGGCGCGTCGCGCTTGTGGTTGTGCTCTCGATTGTCCCACCACTGGCCTCGATCGTGGTGCTCGATGCGCTGCGGCTCCAAGACCCGACAGCAGCATGGGACGAGAACCTGACGTTCTGGCTTCGAGTCATACTCGGCACATCAGTGCTCTCGTTTGGCGTGATGCTCCAACTGCGTACGCTCGTGCCAGCCGCTTCGTCGACGTACATCCACTGCACCAGTGTCAGCGCGTTGGCCGGCAGCGTCTTCACTGGATGCAGCGTACTGCTCGCCAAGTTCTGGGTCTTCCCAGTGCCGTTCTTGATGGTAATTTGTAACCCCCGTGGTCGCTCACGCTCTTTGGCGCAACACTCGTTGCGATTGGCAAGCGCAAGCTCGCAGCGCGTCCAGAGATCAAAGCGCAGCTCCAGCGCTTCAACACGTACATCAGCATCATCTCGACGTTTCTCGTGATCTACCCAGGCTACAACATGGTCTTTCGCTCGCTCGACGGCACGGAGCAGCTCGCGTTCCTCTTGTTGCTGCCGCTCATCAAGTTCGTGCTCAAGAAAGTGACGATCACAATCGTCGCAGACGTCGAAGACACGGTGTTTGTCGTCGCGATCGCAGTCGACATGTTCAATGCGCTGTTCCAAGCCAAGTGCATGCAGAGCTCGGGCTCGACGTTGACAACTGCAGGGATCATTGCAATCGACGTGGCGCAGAACGTCTACTCGCTCGCTCGCCTCACTCGCAGTGTCGGGAGTCTCCAGAGGCTAGCTCAGAAGGACTTCGGTGCGGCAGGCATCCTCGCGATCTGCGTCGACGCAATGAAGAGTCCAGATGCACTCGACTTGGCGGGTCTTCGCGTGCAGTCGTGGCGACCCATGAACGTATCGACATCAGTCGCAGCACGGCTCCACTCGATTCGCGTGGCGCAAGAGAACCAGCGCTCCAAGCGACGGCGCTCCGATGGCGCGAACACAGAGACATTGACTGCGATCGTGCCGAGTGCTGTCGGTCCAATCTCTGTTGTACCGTGGCCATCAGCGCCAAAGCACGTGGCGGCTCTGCCATCGACGCAAGCGATCACTGGACCAAACGTTCCTCGAGCCACATTGCTGGCCAAACCAAAGTCCCAGTCGAGCGCCGTTGTGAAAAGCACACTCGAGCTCCTGTGGCAATGCGAGCGCGTGCTGCTCGTCGAGTACGTCGAGTTTGCCATCCCGCTGCTCTATGGTGCGTCCATGAGCACGCTGTACTACCTCCCGAACGCGCAGTACTACCCTGGCGTCGTCGAGATGACGCCAGAGCGTCTCTGGTCGACCGTCACCAACATCCTGGTCTACTCGGCGCTCGAGTTCCTCTCACTCGTGTACCTCCACGTCTTCTTGAAGTGGGCGTTCAACGTGTCGGTGGCGCACCAGCTCGCGTTTGTGCTCACGACCGAGCGTGCGATCGTCCAAGGCATCTTCGTCAGCTGGACCGTCGTCGTCCTTAGCTTCACGCTCGTGCACTACAGTACGTGCCTGTGTCGTGTCGATCATACGTATGCGCGCAACTCTTCTAACATGGTGTGCGTGGCTGCGGGTGCTCGCTTGTCAGGGAACGACCTCACGCTCGAGTTTGCGTGGGTCCGCACAGCTCGGAACCGCAGCAGCTGAGAGCACCCCATAGCGACACAACAAGCAAACTAAAGCGCATGTTGGTCCTACGTGGTCGATCCGTTCACATAGCAAAGGATGTCTGCTTTCTCTCTCTCTCTCGCTCGCTCTCGCTTGTCCGAGCGACATACACACACATAGTCACACAGACGCATCACTTGGTGTTGAACATCTCGACCGTCTTCTTGAGCGCCTCAGCGAGCGGCGCGACGACAAAGTCCGGCGTGTCGCGACAGCCCACTTCGAGGCGTGACGCGGCTGTTGGGACGAAGAACCGCGTCCCGCGCGAGTGGCGCAGTCCTTTGCCAGCGGCGTGTGCGAGCGACGACTGCCACATCTCAAAGTCTTGTCGATTCGCTGCCAAGAGCACGATTTCAGACTGCACGCGCTCGACGACTTGGCCATTGTCGAGCTGGAGCGTCACGAGCGGCTGGTGCCGGAACGCGTTTGTGATCCGAATGCTCAACGACGCACTCGCGTCGGCTTCGAGGCGGACGTTCCCGAGCGGAATGATCCCGCGGAGCTCTTTCTGGCTCGAGAAGTAGTACAAGCAGTTGCGGCTGAGGACGAACCAGCGCTTGACTGTCGAGAAGCCACCTTTCTTCATCAAGAAGCCGTTGAGACTCGTGTCAGATGGCCAGAGCTCCTGCTCCTCGGCCGTTGCCGACCCAAAGCTGTGCCACATCACGTCCAGGAACACGTTCATGTCGCGCTCGTGGCTATCGAGTGTCCGCAGCGTCGGACGCGAGCGTGGACCCGTTGGTAAGCTGTCGACGCCGACGCTCATGTGCAAGCAAATGCGCGAACCACGGAGCCACTCGATGCGGTAGATGTACCGCAGCGGCGTCATCCACTCGACCACGGGGTTTGCAAACGAGCTCACGTTGATGTACACTGCGCGTTGCTCCGTCACAATGAGCCAGTGCGTGAGCTGCACTTTCAGTCGCGCACCAGCGTCGTCGTCTGCGACGGTCGCCGTGCTGCCAGTGCGAGTGCGCGTCGACTGGCCATCGACAGCTTGCTGGTCGTGCGCACTGCTACTGGCGTTGATCTCGTACACTTGCTCGTCGCAGCTCTCAAACTGGAGCTTGATCGGACGCGCCGTGCCGCGCAAGAGCGCGAGCGTCTCTTCAAAGCCAATGCCGCGCACGTCGACGCCGCCAACAGTAATCAAGCAGTCGCCCTCTTGCAGGACCTTCTGGTCTGGCCGGAGACTCGTGTGGACCTTGGTGTGGTGCCAGCAGCTCTCGTCAAACGCCTTCACGATCACGTTCTCGCAGTAAAAGTCCGTCTCGAGGTCCAAGCCGAGCTTCTTCTGGTAGAACGTGACTTCGTACACGAGCTTGCGCTCGCTCCCGACCTTGCGGCCGTCAACGAGTTGCGCCTCACTGTGTTCGTTCAGACTCCGGCGGAACGACCGCGTGCGCTCGCGCGTCGAGTCAATGCGGCGCTTCTCGCGCGCTTGCTTCGTGAGCTCAGACGCGTTGACCGACTGGAGGATCTCGTTGTAGAAGATGATCTTCTCGCCCGAGAGCTTCGCGCCACCAGTCTTCTTGAGCAAGTCGTACGCGATCGTGTCGGCTTCTTTGTAGCACTTGAGCTCGTTGTAGCGGCCAAAGACGCGCGGTCGCCGCACACGGCGCATGCTATGGCCGTTCTGGAGCGACCGGTTCCGCACGCCTTGCGTTGCGCGCGATGCAAAGTCAAAGATCCCGGCCACGGGCTTCACAGGCAGACCAATGATGCCAGTGATCGTGCCTTTCACGAACCCGAGCGCGCCGTTCTCCTGCGCACCGCGCATTGGACCGAGCACGAGCCCAGCGACGCCTTCGTACACGCCCAAGCTCAGCTCTTTCGAGCCCTGGATCAGTCCTTCGCGAATCCCGCGCACATGGTGCCGACGCGCGCGCGCTCGGATCTGCTGGTAGTGGTCATCGAGACTCATTGTCGCGAGTCCTTGGCCAAATGTCCCCGAGATCTTGCTCGCTGCGTCGAACGTCCCATCGAGCGTGTTCGAGACGAGACTCGCAGTGCCCTTTGCGAGTCCTTTGCTGAAGCCTTTGCCACCGACCTTGAGCCCTTCGATCGGTTCGTAGACAAAGTCCCGCACGCCAGTGCCAATGTGGTCGAGGAACCCAACCGGGTTGCCCAAGAAGTCGAACGACCCGAGGATCTTGTGCAGCTGCTTCCAGAGCTGCCGCGTGTAGTACTTTGTCACGCGCCGCGTGAGGTCGCCGCTCGTGCCGAACGCGTGCTCGATCATGAGCGCATTCAGCCGCACTGGCGCATTGTCCAAGTCTGGGACGTGCATCGTAAGGCTCGGGATTGCCCACGCCACGCCGCTCTTCTGCGCGTCATCGGACGACACTGTCGACATGGTCTGGCGGTCATAGTCAAACCGCGGGAGACCACCACCGGACGCTGGCGCTGACGCCGTGCGACTGTACTCTTCGCGCAAGAACGACGCGCCGCTGTGACTCGACTTGAAGCTCGCCGTGTCGCGCGTCAACAGACTCGGGATGCGCGCTTGGAAGACGTCGCTGCGATACGTGATGTCAAACTCAATCGGGTGGATGTGCAGAAGCGCAAAGTAGACCTTGCGCACTTCCGTCGACGACGTTGTCGTGGACGCGTGGAGGCTCTTGAGCGGATTCAAGTCGTCGCTCATGGTGTTCTCCTTGTACTCGACGAGCGACTCGGTCATGATCTCGATCGGAATGCTCTTTGCGCGGATCTCACCGCCGCGGCTCTGCGTCTTGTTCTGGCTCAGCGATTGCATCATCTGCTCAGCAGGCGCACCAACACGACAGTGTAAGTACCATACAGCCATCGACAAGCGGCAACAAACATAGGACACGTAGGACGTACGGCAGTGAGGAACGCGCGCGCAGAGACCAAGAGCTCTTCGTCAAGCTGGCTGATCACAGGGTGGAGCCAGAACGAGCAGTGCTCAAAGTAGTCGGTCGTGCCCTGCTCGTTCGACCACGTGCAGCAAAAGTGCATCGTCGCGACGTTCAGCTGCCGGTACTTGCAGTCCGCGCAGCTAAACATGTGGTCGTTCAGCACGAGACCGCCGCTGCCACCACTGCTGCTCGCATTGTGATCGTTGTCGAGCTGCACGACGCGGTCGCCGAGCATCCCAGTCATATCGTCGTCGTCTGGCGCGTCGCTGAGCGTGCGCTTGCGCTCAGCTGCAGCACTTGCGCTGCCGTGCATGCGCGGACACAGGAGCTTGCTGAACGTCGCGTCTTGGCTCTGGTTGTCGATCTGGACGTCGTCGAGCGTCATGTTGAGTCGCATCTTGGCGTTCACCCGCGTGTAGTGGACGTTCACGCCAGCAAAGTAGATGTACACGAGCTCCATCGGGAGCTCGTTCACGCACGAAATGCCGAGACTGTCGACGCGCAAGTTGATCGAGATGCCGTTCGTGAGCGCGTCGAACGCGTTCGTCGACGTTTCGCTCGCAGTCGGCGACTCGGACGCAGCAGACGCCGCGCTCGAGAGCTCGTGCTTGCTCTCTTTCTCGTCAAAGTCCTCTTCGCCGCCTTCAAAGAGCTCGAGCACCTTGGTCGGTCCGTCAGCGCGAATGCGCACGTGCACGTACGTCTTGGCGTTCTGGACGATCGGCACGACGTCTTTCGACGCGCGCGCAGTCTTTGGACCGCTGTTGATCATCGACGTCGGCGCTTCATCGGCGTCGTCGTCGCCACTTGCGTGGTGGTGGCTCTCGCGCGCTGCGATGCGCAAGCGCTTGACCCACGCCTTTGCAATGCGTGGTGTCTTGGCTTTGAGGTCATAGCACTTGGTCGCAGTGATGATCGAGAACTGCGCCGACCCAACGGCTTTCGTGGCTTTCGCCTTTGTCTTCTTCGCAGACGGCGTCTTGACTGCATTCTGCGGCGTGTCGTCCTCTGACTCGATCGAGTCCGTGTCGTCTGCGAGGTTGATCGAGTTCACGCTGTACCACACGCTCTTCGCACTGCGGAAGCTGCTCGTCGACGCCGAGCGCTTTGTCTCGGACTCGCTATTCTGCGCTTGAACGACCTTGAGCACGCCGAGCATGAGCATCTCTTGCGCAGTCGCAAACGCCTGACTCGCACTTAAGCGACTCGCGTCGCTCACAAGGAATGCGATCAGCGCTGCGCCATTCACGTAGAAGCCCTTGCGCGTGAGTGCGAGCTTCGCTGCGTCGCCATTCGCGACAACGCACTCGATAAACGCCTCCGAATCTGCACACAACTCGGTCGACGTCGTCATTGCGACTGCGAGCTGCACGAGGTCGCGCGCGCGCTCGTCGTCGTCGGTTGCGTCGTCGTCGTCATCATCGCCGGCCAACTGGCGCGACGAACTGCCAAAGATCGTGCCCGAGATCGACGAGACCAAGCCATTGAGCGACATGAAGCCGCCTTTCGACTGCGCTTCGACTGTCTTTTCAAAGATCGCGACGCTGCCAGCGCCAGGGACGTCCGAGCCCGACCGGAGGTCGACGACACCGAGGAGCTCCTGGTCGCTCTCGCTCGCAAAGTAGTACAGCATGTGCTCGTACAAGCGGAAGTACTTTTTGTTCCACTTGAGCAAGTTGTCCTTCTTGAGCAAGTAGCCCTTGTGCTCGGGCTTGATGAAGAGCTGCGACGGCAGCGACCGCTGGAGCTGAATGCGTCGGTGCGACGTCATCTCGTCCAAGTTATACTCGCGCGTCTCGACAGCGTCTTTCTCCGAGTCGCCATCGATTGACGTCGACGACGTCACGCGCATGAAGCGCACTTGGAGCGACCGCGCAAAGCTCGTGGACGTCCCAGCAAACGTCGGATCTTGGTACGACGCAGACGACGATGACGACGACGTTTTCTCGCCGCCAGTGAGCTGATCCCACGCGTACGGACACGACGTACGGGGCTGGAGCTCGTCAAAGTCCCGCGCTGTGCCCCAGCTCGTCTGCTTGTACTGAATGCGGAACGACGTCATGTTGTCGATGCGGTACGGCGGGAAGCGCTTCGACTCTTCGCGGAAGATGAGTGCGATCGAGCCGCCGACCATCTCGACTTGGCACTGGAGGATGTAGATGCGCGAGAGGTCGTTACTGTCGCGGAGCTTGAGGTACGTCGTGCCGATTGAGTGGATCCGGAAGCTCCCGCTCCACGTGAAGCCGTGGAGGAGCGTCACTTCCATGAGCTTGTCTTTCGACGCACTTGGCCAGTGGAACGGAATGATCTCGTTCGCACCGAGTCGGAGCGTGTGTGGGACGTTCAGCTGCCGGTACTTCACTGTCTGCCCCGTGCGGTTGATCAGGATGTACCGCGGCACGATCGTCGCAATGATCGTGTCCGAGAACCGGCCGGTGCCGTAGCAGCTCCAGAGCGCGATCTCCTGGTTCCCACGTCGGAGATCGCTCGTCTGGTCTTGATCAAACACTTCGTTCGTGAGACTGAGCACCTGCGCGACGCCCG
This sequence comes from Globisporangium takayamanum, assembly GCA_023333735.1. Taxonomy (NCBI): domain Eukaryota; phylum Oomycota; class Peronosporomycetes; order Pythiales; family Pythiaceae; genus Globisporangium; species Globisporangium takayamanum. Next base: position 8,869 of record JAASFL010000464.1, read on the forward strand.
AGTTCCCCATCGCATTCCGGTTCAATCGAATCACTTCCGACCACGGCGACGACTGCGACTTGACGCGCAGGACGTCCCAGTTCTTCCCACCGGCGCTGTACGGCAGCACGTCGCCCCACGCCATCGGTCGATTCTGCGCCGGGTTTGTCTTCTTCGAGCTCGAGAGCAACGACCGCGGCGTCATGTGGTGCGTGCTCGCTGTGCTCGTCTCGTCGTACAGACGGATCGTCGTCATCGTCATCTTGTGGCACAGATGGAGTCCATGCTGCCGTCCGTGCTTCTCGACTTCCGCGTCCATGGGAATGCGGTGGCCGTACCAGCGGTCGCCTTCAGGTCGCCCGGCACTCCGTAGCGACACGAACCGCGGCAGCGCGAGCTCGTAGAAGTCAAAGTCGTTGATGTCGAGCACGCCGTCAAAGCCGCACTTGACGCACACGAGCTCAAAGATCTCCGACATCGCCATGCTCGCGTGCACGTCGATCACAACAAACGCAAAGCGGTTCTGCGGCAAGTAGATCTGCAGCGGTCGCACGCTCTGGTGGTGCTGCTGCTGCATCTGGACCGAGCGCGGCGACGTGTTCAGTTGGCTGCTCAGTCCTTTGCCAGAGACGGACCGAGTCGAGAGTGGATCAAACGCGACCATGTCTTGCTGCGCGCGCGTCGAGTCGAGGTCGGAGAGTGGGAACGCCTGGCGCGCACGGATCGACCCGGGCGGCGCACCAGTCGTGATCAAGTCGCTAGTGCCGTTCGCCATCATCAAAGCGCTCGTGGGGAGGAACGACGCACTCTCGGATGCTGGCGTCTGCAGTCGGTGCATTGACCGGAACATCGCAGACGACGGGAACGCACCAGGTGTCTGCGTCTCGATCATTGCAGCGTCTTCGTCAGTCACGTCGTTGATCTCGCTGTCGTGTGGCGACGTGAGCGAGAGGCGCTCGTCGCCCTGGACCGACGGCGTGCGGTCTTCGTCGTCAATCTCGTACACAATGTCTGAGCCGTCGAGCTCCGAGCGCACTTCTTGGCTGCTGCCAACTGAGAACGAGAGACAGACGTCGCCGCGATGGACACTCGTCTGCGCCGCGTTCTTGCCTTTCCCTTTCTTGCCCGACTTGCGCTTCAGGAGCTTGTACCAGTTGAACGACGCTGCGCTCTTGCGGTCCTTTGTGATGCTCTCGAGCTTCACTGCCGTGACACCGAGGCACGTGTCCATGCCGTAGCGGACGTTCCGGACTTCGACAATCACGCGCGCCATCTCGAGCGACTTGACGTCGTCTGGGAACCGCAGCAGCAGCGTATTCTGCAGTCGCGCGTCCCACTTTGGGTTCAAGCCACCTGATGGCGACGGCTTGGTCGTGGCTGTGCACACAGCGTGCATCTCGGGGCGATCCAAGTACCGATCTTGCGGATTCTTGAGCACGTACAGCGACGCGCGGACGTACGGACTCTGGGCGCCAAAGTACTGCGCGTTGTACAGGTCCTTTGCCTCTTTGATCACAACGATGAGCGCTACGGGGTTCGACGCCGCTTTGACTTTCTGCAAGCGCGTCATTGCACGGTCGCGCGTCCCAGCGTCGTGGAACGACAGGTTCCGCGTCGAGAAGATCGCACTCTGCTCTGCGTCGCTCGTGTGCTGCCGATGGACGTACTTGAGCACAGACTCGAGGCGCTTCGCAGACGTGCTCGTCGAGTTGCAGTACTCGAGGTCGAGGTCCGAGTGGTTCACGATCCAGACCGAGCAAAAGATGATCACGTCGCGGCCCGTGAGCTTCACTTGGAGCTGCAGGTTCGGCACGTTCCCTTGCTCCCACGCCACGTCACGGTCAAACACGCGGCCTTGGAGCTCGACGGGTTCGATCACGTCCTTGTACGGCACGGTGTACGCACTGCTCTTTGGGTTGATCACGACCTTTGGCGTGCTCCAGTTGTAGTTCTCGAGCCGGAAGGAGATGTAGAGCAGCGACGTCGCGTCGACTTGGAAGAGCGGGAGGATGTTCCCAACGGCCAAGATCCCCTCGGCGATCAACTGCAGCGAGCCATTGAGCAAGCGGTACGCCACAGCCGTCGCGAGGCGGTTGTGCAGCGTCACGAACGGCGAGACGGAGAGGTAGAACAGACTCGAGTTTGTCGCTTCGTAGAGCCCGCGGCGCTGGTTGTTCGTGCGCGCTTCGTCAAGTTCGTAGTTGACTTCGCTCAGCGGGTGGTGGTTCATCCGACGCCGCACGCTCTCGTCAGCAAAGACGTTCCGGAAGTCGTCTTCGACCTTCTCGTTCTCTTCTTCGTCGACACCAGCGAGCGCGTCGTCCGTGTCGCCGCCAGTGCCGCTTGGCTTTGGCTCGTCGATCGCAGAGAACGTCGCGCGCATGAGGTAGTACGCTTCGACGTCGTACGTGCACTTCCACGTCGGCAAGTCGCGCACGACGTACCCTGACAATGGCGCCGCATCAACCGCGTTCTCTGCGCGCGTCATGTAATTCGTCGCTGTCTGGAGCTCCTCGGGCGTCGCGAACGTCTCAAAGTTGCACACGCAGTTGCCAGATCGGATGAACCGCTTCGTGTTGATCGACTTGACGACGCGCGCTTCGTCGCCGAGCTCTTCGAGGCTCGTTGCAAGCGGTGCGTACTGGACGTACGGCGACGGTCGGATGCTGATCTTGCTCTGCGGATGCATGAGCTGGAGCGGCACGTGGCACAGCTGCTCGCGGTCAATGACCCACTCCTGCACGCAGCCGCCGTCGCGCGGCGAGAACGCCCAGACCATGAGCGGCATAGACGTCCGGTTCTGCAGCACGACTTGCGAGTGCAAGTTGATGAGCTTGCTCCCATCCGGCTGGATGCTGATCTCCGCGACGAGAATCGGCGGCGACAGGTCCTCTTCAGCGTCGCCGTCGCCATCGAGCGACTCGGCGCGACCATGGAGACTCGCAGCTTCACGCAGCGGCACCGAGACGTGGCCGACCATGTCGACAACAACAGGGTTCGCACTCACCCACTTGTTCCCGTTCAGCCAGACCGACAGTGTGTGGTTCACTGTGAGCGCGTTCCGGTCGGCATCGCGCAAGAACCGATCGGCAGACGTGCTGTCAAAGCTCCGCATGTCGCCGCGCTCGCGGCAGTCGACCGACACTTTGCCGTCATTCGGCACGACTTGCTGGATGATGTTGCCTTTGCCGCGACGGAAGCTGAACTTGATCGCCATGCCCGTGCTGTTCTGGATCCAGAACGGCGCGGTGGACTTGGACCCAGTCGTGACAAAGTCCGCTTGCTTCAGCGCCTCAGTCGACAGCAGCGGCGCCATCGCCGGCGTGAGGTTCAAGTTCACAGTGTTTGGCAAGTTTGCAAACACTTCGACGCGGCTGTTCTCTTCGAGCGCTCGGTGCACGCGCACTTGGACAACGAACGGCTCGACGAGCGGCTCCCAGCGGTAGATGCTGTTGTTAAAGTAGTTGAACGACAGGATGCCGCCGACGACAGTCGAGCACTCTTCGTCCTGGACGTACTCGCACACGATCTCGCGCATCTGGAAGTCGGCGATCGGAATCCCCAAGCTGTTGTTTACGAGCACGAGGCGCATTTCGCCAACGTCGCCCAAGAGCTTGTCGACTGCGTAGACTCTTGGTGGTGCTGCTGCTACTGTGACAGTGGTGTTGCTGCGCTGTGGCACTGGCGCTGGCAACTTGTCAACGATCTGGTCGCTCTCGCCGTCTTCACTGGTGCTCTTGGCTGCTGACGGAGGCGCTGTCGCAGCAGTCGGCGACGAGATCCACTGGAGGTAGTTGTTCACAATGTTGAGAAAGAGGTAGCCGTCTTGGACTGAGAAGCGCGTCTCCACTGGCGCAAGCACGAACGAGTTGCGCCGATGGAGCGTCTTAGCACCTTCGACAAAGTGGTCCACGACGAGCTGGAACGCGTTCGAGAGCGGGAACGACGCGTCGATCTAGATCGAGACAGCGTCGCAGAGCAAGCCACAACGTGTTAGGGATGCCAGTGGGAGACTCGATCTAGACCAACTAGCAGACACAAGCAGCAGTGGGGACGAACCTGCAGATCTGGGAGCTGCGAGAAGTAGACGCCGCGCTGGTCGAGGGCAAAGTGGCACTTGCGCATGTCGACGACGTCGTCGCAGTTCTGACACGTCGAGTACGCGAGCGCAATGTCCGTCAAGACTACGAGCGCGCGCGAGTCGGGCTTGCCAAACTCCTCGAGCAGCGACAGCAAGCATCCGTCCGAGTCAATGAAGAAGTCCATCTTCTTCCACTCGGGTGGCGCAGGACCAATGAAGCCGACGTCGCAGCCAAAGAACTCGGCGTCTGCAAAGATCGGCGTGACGAAGAACGCGACGACCTCTTGGATCACTGGGTAGATGAGCAAGCAGTTCGTGTTGTGGAGCGTCAGGCGGTACACGCTGTCGGTCCAGTTCGTCTTCTGGTTGTACACGATCTGCGCGCCGTCGCCTGGGAGCGGACGGAGGATCTCGGACGCAGTCACACACCGTGTCGGCCGCACGTCGATTGCATTGAACGACAGCGCCGAGGCGTTGAGCTCGAGTGAGTCGTCTGTGCGCAAGACGAAGACGAGCTCGAGCTGTTCCCAAAAGATGTCGGCGATCGGGTGCGCATCACTCGAGATCCGGAGCGCAGCGTCGGCGACTTTGATCGGAATCCGGAGCCAGATCGCATGGCAGAACTCGTCCACGTAGTGGTGGCCATGGCAGGCGTCGCAGAGTGGGTATGTGTCTTCGTCGACGATCGACGAGACCTCTTTAAAGTTCTCGTAGATCGCACCGAGCAGCGTCGTGTACTGCGCAGGATTGGCGCTCACGCTCAGCTCGTTCACCGACAAGTTGATGCCCAAGTACGAGCTCAAAGTCGCTTCCGACAGACTTTCGAGCTCGCGCTCGATCCGACCAGTCAAGAGCGCGTGGTGGAACAGCGGCTGGCTCGCATTCGACGTCGTGCCGCTCAAGTCCACGAGCTCAAACTCAAAGAGCCCCATCGATGACGTCGACATGTCGACTGCTGCTGTCTCTGGCGACGACGACGTGGCGGCTGTCAGGACGTCAGTCGTTGTCCGCGCATCGTGGAACTCGGCGTTGTCTGCGACGAAGAGCGGCGTCATGAGCGACTGCGACATGCTGTTCACTGCAACGCAGATCCGGTCCATGGCCTCAGACTGCGCCACTGACGTCGTGCGGCCGCGCAAGCCAGCAGCGGCCGACATGAACACCATGCTATCGCGACCGCCGCTGTTCAGCGCCTCGCCCTCTGCCTTTGCGACGTCGATCGCGTCATCGACTTCTTTCAAGTACCCACTGAGCTGCTCGAGCTGCTGATCGAGCACGACGATCTTGTGGTGAATGATCTTCACTGCCTCTTCTGCTTCTGGGAACGCCTCGAAGCCTTCGTGGAGGTAGTTCTGCGCTTGCTGCGTCGCATTGCGCAAGTCACTGTAGAGCTGACTGCGGTTGCTCAGCAAACGCGAGCGCTGGTTCTTCACCAAGCGCTTCACGTTCCGGAGTTCCGTGCGCCGCGTCTGCTGCGCTTTCGCCATGTTTGCGTCCGAGATCGCACTGCTGTGCGACAGCCGCGAGACGTCGCCAAAGCTGCCGTTCTGGAGAAAGTCCGAGTTCGCCGAGTCCACACCAGCGCTCCAGAACCGCGCGTTCGTGCAGTGCAAGACGATGCTGTCGGTCGAGAACGAGCTCCGCGGAAGCACAAACGTCAGATCGTTCGCGACGACTTCGTAGTACACGCGCTGTAGCAGCTCTGTGTGCGTTGCTGCGTCACTGGGATCCTCGTTCGCAAACGCGTCAGCGTACACGCGCAGCGTCTCAGCGAGCGATGCTGGGAGCTCGGATACGTCGACTGCGTACGCTGTGAAGATGCTGAGCGCTTTATCGCTGCTTGGGGTGCGGTCAAACGGATCCGTGACCATCACCAAGACGTGGTCCGTCACAAAGTGGTGGAACTGCTTGTACACGCGATGGAGGTACACGAGACAGACTGAGTCGAGCCGAACGCGCACGACTGTCCGAAGCGCTGCTGTAGCAGATCCAAGGCTCTCGCCAGCGTATCCAAGTTCGCTCTCGTCGCCAGTCGTCACGACAAAGTCAACGACGTTCTTTGCACCAAACGGTCCAGTGTCGACACTGTCGCCGCCCATGCCGCTCTGGTTCGAGCCAATGAACTGTCGATTCGGCATCACGCTCGTCTCGGACGGCAGACGCGCTGGAGTCGCCAAGTCGCGCACTTGCAAGTTCCGGACAGTGCCTTTGATGTCTGGGATCTGCTGGCTGCTGCCACTTGGGACCTTCGCTTGCAGTGAGAGACTCGCGCACTCGATCGCTCCGATTTCGACGGCACGCGCTTGACGCTCATCGGCGCTTGTCTTGCGCACGAGTGGGTCGTGAAAGACGCTGATCTTGCACCCTTGCGGCAGCAGCACGTTCACGACCGTCTCGTCGTGGTAGCTCGCCGACGTCTTCACGCGGAGGATCGATGCGTGCGACTTGAGCGTCGCCAAGTTGGCGCGGAACTGCTCCATCGCGTAGCCGTAGCTCGTCGAGAGGACAAAGCCGAGGTGGTACCGATCGTAGCAGCTGCCCATCCACTGCAGCGCAGTCGCGAGAACTGGGAGGTAGAGCTGCACAGTCATGCGCTCGAGCATGACGTTCGTCTCGGACACTTCGCCGACAAAGTAGAGCACTGCGGCGTCGCCATGTGACGCGTCGTCTGCGTAGTAGCGCTGGATGCTGTTCGAGAGACTCGCTGCTGGAGTCGCAAGTCGTGCGTTCCCGTCGACACTGAGCAGCGTCTGACCGCCTTCACTGAGTGCGATAGACGACAGTGTCAGGCGCTGCGTGCTGCTCGTAGAGCACCGGCGCGTCTCGTACTGGAGATCGCGCACAAAGAGCTCGAACGCGCCTTGCTGCTGCGACTCGGCGCGCGCTTCTGTCACTCGCAGCGTGAGCTCCGGGACTGCGATCGCCCAGCGTGCGTTGCAGAGACTCCGTGTTGGGACGCGGCCGCTCCGGAGATGCAGGTTCTTGTCCGCGCGGTCGAGCGAGGTGTCGGGGAGAAAGAACATCCACTTCCCAACGACCCACGACACCATCTCGATCTCTTCAACGCGCCAGTCGATGCTCACTGCCGGCAGCGCTAGCTCGTACGTGTACATCGCACTCTTCTCGCGCTGACGTGGTGATGCTGTTGTAGTCGACGCTGTCGACGCGCCATGCGTGCACCCGTATGCGTCGACTGACCAGCTCGTGCGCGAGTGACTCGCTTTCACGAGCGATCCGTTGTGCACGACGACAATGTCGTGGAGCGCGCTCGATGGGCTGAGCGTCTTTGCACGCTGGAGCGTCGCGAGGTCCTGTGTTGCAGCAAAGATGCGGAAGACTGAGCTGCTAAAGTGGCTCACGACGTGGGTCTTGTCTTCGGACAACGCCGTCTCGCCGCGCAGATTCACCAGCTCCGCGCCAAAGCAAAAGCGCTCGTGCACCGCGAGCAGCACTTGGACGTGCGCAAAGTCAACCGACATGTTCGAGATCGGCGCAATGCGCGCTTCGTCGTGCACGACGAGCTTGCTCGGGTGCGACAGGTTCCACTGCGTCCACCAGAGATAGACTGGCGCGAGCAGCGTCATCCAGAGCACGAGCGTCTCGTCTTTGAGCGCAACGACGGTCTTCTGCCGTAGCTGGAGATCCATCACAGGCTGGTGCCCGACGAGACGGCTCTGGTACGCTGGGACGATGCATTTGAAGAACAGAAACGGCGCGTCCAGTGCCTCTGGCGCTGGCGTGTGGTCAATGATCCAGTACTGCTGCCCGCCTTCGCATTGCTCGAGCATCTTGAGCGACTCGACCATCAGCTGCAGCTCGTCTTCGACACACGACTGCTTCACACTCGCCCACGTATGGCCGAGCGTCCACGCCCAGAGCCGAGATGGACCGACTGCTGCGTCATCGCTCGCTTTGTCGCGCGAGAAGAAGACCAAGCTCACGCCTTGACGCAGCGCTGCGCTGACGGAGAGACTCGGTGGCGTGATCGCGTCTTCAAACTCGTCGTCGTCGTCGTCACTGTCGCCTACGAGCGTGTACGTCTCGCCCGCGACGCCGTCGAGGCAGTCCGCGAGCAGCCACTGCTTTGCGTACGCGAGGACCATCAAGAACCCTTCAGGACGCGACGCTTGCTGCTGCGTGAGGGCTGTCAAGCGCTCGTACTCTTCGTACGGCGCCTTCACTTCGATCAAGATCGCGTACAGCACGTCAATGTGCTCAGCGCCAAAGTGTATCCGCGGCTGCGCGACTGCAAGGTCGTTGAGACGACTCGCACACGCTCGGCAGACACTGCAGCTGTCACTCACAGTCGACGGACTGCAGCCAACATCCATGTCGAGCTCGACATCTGGGAACGACGCGTTCGCGCTGTGGTAAAACAGACTCGCCTGTGCGTGTGGATCACAAGAAGAGTGCGTACGTAAGTGCATCGTGCGGATATAGCTGAGCTCAAGTCCGCGTGCTTGCTGACTGCGTACCTTGACTGTGCTGTACCAGTCATGGAATAAATACGCGCGCGAGGTCTCAAGTGGAGCAGCTGAGCCATTGGATGGCGCTGCAGTCCCTGGCGAGTCGTACTCAATGTACGCAGCAACGCGCTCAATGCGCAAGAGCTGCAGCGCATAGCAAGAGAGAGTGAGAGAGTGAGCATATGCGTCAGTGCTTGCGCATTTGCAGATGCTCACAGCGCGAGGAACGGACCTTGCGCGACTCCATGTTTGCAGTCGACTGCGGCGTGAACTCGAGCTCCCAGTTCCTGTCCGTGTTGATGAGACTGATGAAGCCGACTTCGAGCGTTGCGCTGCCTCGACGCTGTTGATTCACACACACGTCATTGCACCATCAGCGCCGCCAAAGACGCACAAAGGAGAGCGAGAGCGTCAGCCTCGCGCGTTTTGATTGCAATCGCTCTCTCTCAACCACAAGCCGAGCCATCGATGGACGCACCTCTGCAAGCGACGTCGACGTGCAGTCGTAGCGCACTTGCACGTCCGACAGCTCGATCTGGACGTTCGCAATGATGTGTGCGACCAAGCGCGACAAGTACGTTCGATCTGCTCACATACACGTTCGTTCGCAGCAAGTGAGCGCTCGCTCATCCATCATACACACGCACAGCGAGCTACTGCTCATAACGCACCGTCGCCAATGTCGCTGCCGTCTCCAGCGTCAATCGATGTGTTGCCGACGCTGCTGTCGTCGTCCATTGCGGAGACGAGCCCATCGAGCACGCTCGCAGCAGACTTGGGCGTCTGATGCAGGAAGATGCGGATGTTGTGCGCTTTGATCACGACTGCTTGCGTCCAGAGCGCGCGCCACGGGATCTTGACGCTCAAGTGGCCGATCGAGCCCTCGCCGTACGACAGTCGCAGCTCCAAGTCTTGGAACGACAAGTCGCCTTGCCACAGCGACAAGCGCAGCATGCTCGAGTCGAACGACACGAACTTGCCGAGCAAGCGCTGCAGCAGCAGTGCCACTGCGCGCTGAAGCATCGTGTTTTGATAGGGGGCACTCGCAGTTTGTCGTCACAGATGCGGAGGTGTCGTGGCGGCTCCTTCTCTTTGCTTCAGATAGCTTCACTCGCCAAGCCGCCACTTGTCGTCGTCTCTGTGGTGTTTCGTTTGCGTGCGATCAAGCGTGCAGTGCGCCGCGTAGACTCGAGTGCTTGCTGCTCCGTGCACGCACACACGGTGTCTGCGCTCGCGTGCTGCTTCCTCGCGACGATCGCAGCGCCACGTGCGCTCGTTCGCGACTTGACGGTCGCGTCACTCGTTGTTCGATGCTCGTAGGGGCGATCGATCGACTTGAGAACAGTCACGCGTTAAATAGGAAACTAGATAGTGATTAAAACAAGGGAGCAAGTGCATGATTGAGTTTTATCACTATTGCTTGTCTGATCAATCGCCCTCGGTTTTGTCACGCTACACAACCAAGGGCTGGAACCTGATCCAGACGCCGTCGCTCTTGTACGCGCTCCTTGCTTCGCCTACTTGCTGGTGCTGTTGGTGCGTTGTACGTCGAGTGACTCATTCACTCTCACTATCTCTCTGTCTCTGGTGCTATGAGCAG
>JAASFL010000465.1:0-18991 GCA_023333735.1 Globisporangium takayamanum
GCACGCGTACTCGCGGTCCGAGTCGAGGTCGACTGTTGTCCAGTGCTTCTCTTTGAGGAAGCGTTCGTAGAGGACAAAGTCGTCGCACGATAGCGCCTCTGCGACGTACTCGACTGGGAACTCTTTGCGGCAGCAGTGCGCAGGCAGCAGCGCACGGTCGCGCACGCTCATGCCTGCGCGCGTTCGGACGCACGCGAGACAGTAGAGGTGGCCACACGGCAGCATGCGGCGTGTCGTTGCGTCCTCAAGCTCAAGCAGACAGCACGCACAGCTCGGTGGCGGTTTGGTCTCTTCTTTGACTGCAGCGTTTTTGAGCACAAAGTCACTGTCACTGCTGTCGCGAGTGTGGCAAAGGAGCGCTACGGTCTCGGCGTCATTGAGACTGATCGCGATTGTTTCGTCGAGCTGGAGCTGCTCGATGCGCCGGAGCTCTTCGCGAAACATCTCGAGCGCGTACACCTCGGCCATGGCGGCGCTCTCGTCGCCACTGCTGCCATCTGCGAGCGTCTCGGTGTCGATTACGTCGCTCGTGAACGGATCGAGCGCAAGCGAGAGGTCCAGTGCGTCGAACGCGAGCTCCGCTTGTGCGTCCAAGTCGTTCACGTGGTGCTGCATCACCTCTGTGAGCCTGAACCAAGCGGATCGCAAACTGAGCAAGCAAGCGAGCGAGTGAAGAAGGAGATCGGTCACGAACTGTCAGACGCTCTAGCCAACGGACACATCTGTCTACTGCGAAGACGACTCGGTACATGATCAGTAGACCCAGATCAACGCATGACAACGCGACTCGCGCAACACACCACCGCACACACACAGTCGCTCGATTCATTGTTATGCACATGCTCAACTCTGTTCATTACTCGTCGTCATTGCTCGCTCGCCGCATTCGCTTTGTCGTTGTCTTGCTCGCTCACTTGCGCCGTCGTCTTGGTGTACCCTGCAAACTCTTGTGCGCTCAGTGCGTCGCGAATGAGTGCGAGCGGGAGCTCGTGGCTGCAGCAGCGTGCTGGCGCAGAGCAGTCGTCACCGAGGCACAGCCGCGCACTCGTTCCAGCACACGTCGAGCAGTAGACGTGGTCGCATGCGAGACGCTGTGTGTTGTCAGCACTGCCGCAGCAGCTGCAGTGTGACATTGGGGACGGCGACAGCGATCGAGCACTCGAGTCTGTCGGCGCTTGATTGTCATCACCATCTTCGCTCTCGCTCTCGCTCGACAGTGTCAAGTCGAGTGGCGAGGCGGTGTGAGCAAAGCGAGAGGCACTGGTCGAGTGCCAGTGCTCCCGCAGACTCTCGTTCACCGCAGCAGCAAAAGCTGAGCGTTCGCGCTCGTCGATGTCGTCGTCATCGCTGGCGCTGCAGAGGTCGATGACTTCGACTTCCAAGTCACTGTCGCTCTCGCAGTCGACATCGCTAGCTGCAGCGGCTGTGGCTGTTGCTGGCGATGCCATGATGACCGTCGCGAGGCGCCATGCGCTGCTACCTCGTTCTTGCTTGACGTCCATTGCGTGTGAGCACTTGGCGAGTGAATCGCGTGTGAAGATGAAGTGAGCGAGCGAGTGATTGGAACTGACATGCGTCTCAAACTGTCACGACCAACGACCAACTGTCAGAGCGCTTGATCAGCGATGACAGATGAGAAACTCTTGTGTGTTTGCTGTGCTACAGAGTAAGTGCTCGAGTGCGCTACATACCGAGCTGTCAAGTTGTGTAGCGATAGATGCCACCGCAGGTGCACGTCTCCTGTAAACAGCTCCAGCAGAAGCGGTGGCCATGCGAGCACGTCATTGCGTTGAAGCCTGAGATCTTCTCGACGCCAATGCCGCACTTCGGGCACTGCTGACCGCCCATGGACTGCACGAGCTCGGCGTATTCTTTGTCCGACTTGAGCGTCGACGTTTTCCAGTCTTTCTCAGCGATTCGTCGGTTGTACATGCCCATGCTCCGCTTCGGGAGCACACGTGTGACGTACTCCGCTGGGAGTTCTTTGCCGCAGCACCGGATCGGCACGAGCGCACGGTCGGTCAAGCTCGTCTTTGCCATCAACGCGAGGCACTCACTACAGTACACGTGACCACACACGCTGCGAAACTGCTGCGCCGACGCGTCGATCTGGTCGAGACACGCGACGCAGTCAAATGTCTCGCTGCGGTGGACACTTGAAGCTGGACTGTCGACTGCATGAAACGCATCCCCGACGCGCGTGAGGCTAACACGGACTCGCTTCTGCTGCAGCTCGACATCTAGAGCGACTGGCACTGATGCTGTCGTTGCTTTCGCTTTCTGCTTCCCAGCGCTGCGCTTGCGCTTTGCGAGCTGCGTCCAGTCGCCTTCGCGCTTCGCGACGAGCGCCATGTACCGCGTGTACAGCTGACGCGATAGTGCAGGACGGACGAGCTTGAGCGGCAGCAGTGCGTTGCAGCAGCGCAGCGGGAACGCAATGCCGCCGTCTCTACCGTTTGCGATCGCTTGACGACATCGCGTCTCGATGCACGTGCGACAGAAGCTGCGACCACACGCCGCGTTGGTCGTGAGCGCATCACTTTGGCACGTGAAGCAACGCGCTCGCGGTGCCAAATCGACTGCATCGGCATCGATGATGTCGCGACTTGCTGTCTCGACTGGATCGACCAAGTTGATCTCGCGTGAAGCCGCCGTTGCTTTGGTTCGCTCGCTCTCGAGCCGCTTGCTGATGCGACGGATGGTACTGTCGAACGGTCCAAGATGCTCTTCTGTCGATCTGCTTGTCTGCTCATCGTCGTCATCAATCACAATCATTGCGTTCGCGTCAGTCGTGGCTGATCGTGGTCGTGCTGCAGCTCGCAGTGGCTGCTCGAGCTGCCGCAGTACATCGGTTGGAATCGGTTGCGCACAGCACGACGGTGCGACGCTCGTGTCCAAGTCCAAGCGACAGAGCATTGCGAGGCACGTCCGGCAGTACACATGTCCGCATGCGAGCGTTGCATGCGTCGCTATTGCGTCACGCTTGAGCTGTAGGTCGCACGTTGCGCACTGGACTTGTGCAGTCGCTGTTCGTTCGTCTTCTGTGCGTTGCGCCGTGTCAACACTGTGCTTGGCAGCGAGGAAGCGGTAGTAGATCGCTTCGGCTGGCTCGAGCACTTGTGCGATCCACTCGGCTGGAACGCGTCGCTGGCAGCACTGCAGTGAAACCAGCTGGTGAGCAAGCTTGTGCGCGCGAACGCAGCGAAGCACGCGCGACAGTACGTATCACCGCATATGAGTGAGAAGAACGCGTCGTGCTCGTGATCACGTTGTGAAGACGATGTCGACGTCGCTCGTTTGCTGCTGCTTGTCGTCGCTTCTTCTCGACTACAGACGCGACACTGCGTCCTTGCGGTCGATCGTCAGCTAGCGTAGATCCAAGAGTGAGTGAGTGAGTGAGCGCAAGAGCGAGTGACAGTTGACGAGCAGGGTACGCATGGTTCCACATAGTTACGACTCACCTACATGGTTACTACGCTTGCCTTCCTCTTGCTACTCGCCTAGGATGCGCTGGACCTCGGCGTCTGGCAAGAGCGGACAGTGACACGTCTGCCACTCGCGGAGACACGTGAAGCAGAACTCGCGGCCATGTGGACACGTGATGTGGACGCAGCCGTGGTCGCGCTGGACGCCGACGCCGCAGCCAGGACACTGCTTCCCACCGACGCACTCGACGACCGTCGCGTACTCGGCATCGGACACGAGGTCGGACGTGCGCCAGTTCTTCTCGCGCACAAAGCGCTCGTAGAGCGCAAAGTCGCTCGGTGCTGGCAGCGCCTCGCGGACGTAGTCGATTGGCATCTCTTTCTGGCAGCACCGCAGCGGCACGAGCACGCGGTCGCCGAGTGCGAGACGGCACATGCGCCGCACGCACTCGCAGCAGTACGCGTGACTGCACGGCATGACGCGCAGTGCGTGCATGCGCTCGACGTTTGCGCAGCTCACGCAGTCGCCATGCGCTGCGTGCCCCATGCGCTCGTACTGAGCGAATGCAGTCTCCGACAGCTCCCGCGCAACGGTGTCGAGCGGAATCGCAGTTGCAGACAGAGCAGCGTGCGCCTGTGAACCAGTCGGCTGCGTTGTCTGCGCTCTTGCTAGTCGTGCTCGTGCCGACGCTGTGAGTCGTCGTCTTGCGAGCACTGCGGAGCCGATGGCTGATGCTGCTAGTACTGGTGTCTTCGACAAGGTACAGCGCGTCGATGCAGCTCGTGGCGAGACAGACGCGGCAGGCTGCGTGGTCGCAGGTCGATAGAAGCACTGTCTCGGCTTCCGCGCTCGACTCGCCGCACGCACTGCAGCACTGCGTCTTCCTCTTCTTCCGCGGCATCTGTCGCGTCGTCCAGTGCTGTCAAGCGCGTGTTGTGTGAGTCGCTTTCATTCACTCGCGTGGCTCACTTGTGTGATGATGTTTTTTGTATACTCTTGTTTGACAGTTGGTCTTATGATTTTGATGTGATTTGCTCATGATTTTTTTGAAATGCGCACGAATAATTCGACCTCATGCACAGAATCACAAGCCGCCTTCGCAGCAGAAGAACCGCGTGATCGCTTGCGAGATGCGCGCGTTCGCAAAGAGCATTGCGACTGCAAAGACGCCGAGACCGAGCGCAAAGAGGTAGAGCGTCACGGAGTCGTCGCTGTCAATCAGTGCGTTCGTGTCGTCGTCGAGCTGGAGCTCAGCGCGGAACGCGTCGCCGCCGCAAAAGACTGCGAGCACGAGCGCGACGAGACTCACGGCAATGACGCTAAAGACGCCGACGAGGAACTTGATCGAGCCAAAGTAGATCGTTGCGAGCACAGCGCGCGGCGAGATGCTCGCGAGCGAGTCTTCAAACTGCGGGAGCTGGTCGTCGTCCTGGAGCGAGTGGTGCGGCTGGAGCTGCCAGTCGACCAAGTGGTGCTGGTGATGGTGGTAGTGATGGTGCGTCGGCAGCAGCAGCGCGTGGTCTTCGCCAGCAGCGAGCGACCGGTGCGCGCCGTAGCGCACGGGCACGTGGCGGAACTGGATCTTCTCGTCAGCATCGGCAATGACGTTGTGGAGCACGGCGTCGAGCTTGGCGAGGAAGTAGACGACGCGCAGGAGCACGCGCACGAGCACGACGCCAAAGCAGCAGAGCGGCAGCGTCACGAGCGCGACGACAAGACCTGTCGTGACGACCAGGAAGCCGCCCACGCCCAGCGCGCCATTCGCAATGTTGAACAGCAGGAGCTTGCAAAAGTACACGACGCTCGCGCACCGAGAGCGCGCAGCTGCAGAACCGGGTGGCGACTGTGGTCGCTGGTGCATGTGGTGGTGATACGTCCGATGCGGTCGCTGCATCCCGAGTGGCTGCGGCGGACTGGGCGAGACGTGGATGTCGCGGTGCGATGGCAGTGACGGCGTCTGGTACGCTGCTGTGGACTGGAGCTGCTGGCGGTAGACTGGCACTGTTGGCACAGTTGCCTCAAAGTGCGACGGAGGTGCGCCACTGCCGTATCCAAGCGGCACTGCGAGCGGAGGCAGCAATAGCGATGGACCGTCTCCGTCATCGAGCGGCGGTGCACTCGGCGGTTGCTCGTGCGCTGCGAACTGGGGGGGTTTGCGTGGCGACGCGCTCTTCATGGAGCAACAGGAAGGTGTGAAGCGCGTGCTTGCTTGGTCGTGATCGAGAAGAAGGTCGCAATGTGTTTGTTCTCGCGGTCTGTGTTCTCGTTGCTATTGGTTCGACAGATCTATACAAATTGGAGGTATTATGTAGAAGATCATAATATACTTGAGTAATGTATGTCATTGCACACTTGAGGCAAATGTCGTGTTTCATGGCGTGGTGCGTGTTTCATTGTGCTCATTTATACAATTTCACAAACTTACAGCAACATACCTGTCTAATATAGTAGTATTTTGGATATGTTTGTTCTATATATGCAATTTACAAAAGTTTGCATGGTTGTCAATGCGTGTGTGAGTGCTCCCTCGAGCAGGCACGCAGACAGCAGCGTCACTCGACAACTTCCGCGCTCGAGAGCACATCCAGTCCCAGCCAACCACGAGCACAACGATGTCCTTTAGCTCCACGAGCATGAGCAACCAAGCGCTCGCCAAGCAGGGCGTTGCGATCGCAGCTGGCGCGCTCGTGCTCTACGGCGCTCTGCGGCTGCTCCGTGCGCGTGTGTACGACGCGCTCATTGTGAACCTCACGACTGGCTGGTACGAGCACGTGCTCAAGCGCATGGCGCCAAACGGCAAGCTCCTGGACGTTGGCATTGGCACCGGCCTCGCACTGGCGAACAACCGCGCGCTGCTCGCAGCAAAGCACATCACCGTTGACGGCGTCGACTACGACCTCGACTACGTCAAACGTTGCCGCGTGCTCATGAAAGACCACCGACTCGACACTGTCGTCACGGCGCACCACGCATCTATCTACGACTACACGGGCGGTCCGTACGACGCGGTCTACTTCAGCTCGTCGCTCATGATCATGCCAGACCCGGTCGCAGCGCTCAAGCACACGGTCGCAATGCTCAAGCCCGGCGGCAAAGTGTACGTGACGCAGACGATCCAGACACAGCGGTCGAAGCTCGTGGAGCTCGGGAAGCCGCTGCTCAAGTTCCTCACGACGATCGACTTTGGGAACGTGACGTACGAAGACGATCTGCTCCTGAGCTTCAAGAAAGCGGGGCTCTCGCTCATCGAGAACGTCGCGATCTCCGGATCAACGATGACGTCCACGCGCTCGTTCCGCATCTTTGTGTTGGAGTCGTAGGCTCTAGACGCACAGCCTCGTAGAGGGTCCTAGCTAATCAAACGACTCGCTCACTCACTCACTGACTCGGTGTTGATTGACCTAGGTCCTGGGACTCGGACTCTGGCTTGACGAGACCCACTCACCCACTCACACATACATGCAGGCATACAGACATGGATGTGCGACGATTAGACGTCCGACGCACTTGGAGTCTCGATACCGACATACTTGGCTGCTTGCGTGGCTGGTGGCGGCGACGCGAGCGCTTGGTGGTCAGTCGCACTTCGCGACGGTCGTGGCGACGGTGCGACAAAGCCGTGAAAGAGCGCTTCAATGTCTTCGAGCAAGATGCCCTTCGTCTCGGGGCAGAACGTATAGACGAACGCACCAGCGCCAACGCAGAGCGCAGCAAAGAGGAAGAACACGCCGTTGTCGTTCAAGTACGGAAAGAGCTTTGGGATGCCGATCATGAGTGCGCCAGTCGCCCAGTTCGTCATCGTCGAGACTGACACGGCTTTTGCGCGGACGTTGAGTGGGAAGATCTCCGCTGGGTAGATCCAGCACACGGGACCCCAGGACACGGCGAAGTTGAACACGAAGAACGCGGTCGCAGTGATGATCACGTACGCGGCGCCAGGTGCGCAGCCAGCATCCTCGGTGTTGCCATGGCAGCCTGCTGTGAACGCGATCGCAGCGACCAAGTGGCCGAGACTCATGCCAGCGGCACCGAGGAGCAGGAGCTGGCGACGGCCCATTGAGTCGACCCAGCGCATCGCAGGGACTGTGCTCACAAAGTTCACGATTGTGAGGATCAAAAGCGACAAGACACCGTCGCCGAGGACGTCTTTGAAGATCTGCCCGCCGTACGTGAACACCGGGTTGATCCCAGTCGCTTGCTGCAGGAGCTGGAGCATCATGGCGATCACAAGACGGCGGCGCACGGACGGCACGTCCCAGATCTCGTGCCACCTGACGCTGTCGCCTTCGACTGCAATCTGCTCGCCAATTGCATCGAGCTCCACTTGCACGTTCTCAGTCATGCGCAGCACTTGGAGCGTCCTGTGCGCAGCGTCGCGGCCGTTGTGTTTGTAGACCCAGCGCGGACTCTCAGGGACGCAGAAGATCCCGAGCATCACGATGACTGGCGGCGCCATTGCGACTGCGTTCGTGATGCGCCAGCCTTCGGGCGCGTGCTCAATCGCGAGGTTCACGACGTTCGCCAAGAGCAAGCCTGTGACGACCATCATCTGCATGAAGCCCGAGAGGAAGCCGCGGATCTCCTTTGGCGCCATCTCTGCGCCAAAGAGCGGCAGCGAGAACGACGAGTTGCCGACGCCCATGCCCTGGAGCACGCGTCCAACAAGGAGCTGCGTTCGCGCATGCGCTGGTGTGAGCACGAGCCAGAGCGTGCCGATACAAAAGAGCAGTGCAGCGGAGAAGCACGTGACGCGGCGACCGCAACGGTCAGCGATGTAGCCGCCAGCGAATGCGCCAGCAATGCAGCCGAGGTAGTACACGACGTTGTACAGCGTCGTGAACGTGAGCCAGCTCGCTGGGAGCTGGTTCGCTGGTGCACGACACGCAGTTGGCGAGCTCTTGCTCAAGTCGACGCAAAAGTCGTCGAGGAACGAGTCCATGACCAGAACGCCGCCAGTTACGCCCTGGTCGTAGCCAAAGAACATGCCGCCGAGCGATGCAAAGACGCAGACTGCGATCGCATAGCACCGCGAGCCGTCATGCGGCGGCGTCGCCGTGTCGTGGACGTCGTCGTCTGTGCTGCTGCTGCTGCTCGTGCTGCGCATCGCTGGTCGAGTGCGGAAATGCAAAGTGACGAAGTTGAAGTGAAAGTCACTCTTGCTCTCTGCGACGCGGCACTCAACTGTCGTTGCAAAAATGTGGACGACGAGCTCATGTACATCGCAAGCATAGCGACTAGTGCACATGCTGCTGCTGCTGCTTGGTCGTCGATGAACGTCATAAGCGCCATGAGCAGTGGAGCGAGTACATGCACATCATCTTGCTTGTGTTGGATCGATCAAGCGCCTCTTCACGCTTGAAACTGTGGAACCAGAAACCAGGTTCGACGACGACGACTAGCATGAACTCCTCCTCCCTCTTTGCGCGTGAATGAGTGACTTGTGTGTGCTTCATGCGCTGCATGAGCATGTGCACGTGATGCAATGCAGCAAGTGTGTGAAAGAGGAGCTCGTGCTTTGAGAGTGAAAGCATGAAGCCGAATCGTGAAGCAAGATCATCGCGAGCTGACTTGTTTGCCGTTTAGTCGAGAAAAGTGTAACGTCGGAGTTTGCGAATCTGCGCCTGGTTTGTGTATGCTGATTCTCAATGGTGGTCTGTTGACTTTTTTCGCAGTCTTGGCATGTAGAGATTTCATCATTCGACATGTTAGCTTTATTTGTATTGTAAGTGTCCATTTTGGCATTTCCGTTTCTCGATATATCTGAAATTTGAGTCCTGCAAGTCAGCAGCTGCGAGTGTCCCTCACACCCTCTTTTCCACACAGCACAGCACGCAGCACGCGCGCCACGGGCGACTAGGAGGCAGGACACCGACATCGACATCGACATCGACAGCACTTACTCAACGAGCGACCAGGACGACGCGCACGAGAGCGTAGAGGACGCATAGACACACTTCTTTCTCTCTCTTTCTCTCTCGTCTCGCGTCACACAATGCTCCGGCGCGCGCTCCTCGCAGCCATCGCTGCGACAAACGACACGACAGACCTACTCGACGCACCGCGCGAGGTCCCGCTCGCAGTCCCACACAGCGACGGCGACAGCTACAACAATTACACAGACGCCGGTGGATGGCTCGACGCGTGGATCTACGTGCACTGGACGCTCTTGATCGCTGCGTGCATCATGGCGCTCTTCCTCGCGATCCACTCGCTTGCGTTCTACCAGATGAAGAAGCGCTCGACCGACCTCGTACTGTTTGTGATCGGCCTCAGTGACTTTGCGTTCGCAGCGCTCGAAGCGCTGAAGCAGTACCTCGAGTTCTCGTACTTGGGCGTGTTTGACCGCGAGCACTCGCGCGCCGGACGCAAGCCGCTGTCAACAAGTGAGCTCGTGCTCTCGGCGCTCAGTCGCTTTGGCTTCTTCACGTCGCTCTATTGGATCCTCTGCCTCTCGCTGCTCATCCGCATGGGCTCACCGGAGCACCTGTACGTGCGCCGCAACTTCTTCATCTCGCTCTCGCTTGCAGCAGTCTACGGCTGCCTGTTCTCGACGCTCCAAGCCATGGACAACCGCGTCGCGTACACGATGAACGCCACGGTCGTGCTCTGCATGCAAGTCGGGCTCCTGCTCTCGATCGTCGCGAACATCCGCTTCGTGCGTCAGTCGCGTATGAACGACAACAACCACGGGAAGATCGTGATCCGGCGCCTCGCGGGTTACTGCGTCTGCGCCGCTGTGCTCACGCTGCCGTCCCTCGTCGCGCTCGTCGTGAGCCAGAAGCACGTGGCGTTTGGCGCCGTGACCGAGTCGCTCAACTACCTCTTGCCGATCGCGAACGCCGTGCTCTTTGGCACGGGCCTCGCGTGCTGGCAGCGCACGAGCGACGACGGCATGGCCGAGTCGAACCCGCGCACGGAGTCGCTCAACAGCGGCGCGAAGCTCCTTGCGACGCTCCAAGAGATGAACCCAGAAGGACCGGTCGTGAAGATCGGCGAAGGCTCGAGCGCTGTTGTGTACCGCACGCTCTGGCTCGGGACGCCAGTTGCAATGAAGTGCATTCGGCTCCAAGGCGCTCAGGCAGCGGACTTTCAGCAGCTCTACATGACGTACGTCTCCGACGTCCAGTCCGAGTTCTGCGATGAAGCAGCGCTCGCAGCGCAGCTCCGGCACCCAAACATCACGCTCTTCATGAAGCTCGCGAGCTACAAGGGCAGCATGTGCCTTGTCAAGTACGTCACTTGCTTGTCTTGTTTGCTTGTCTGTTGGTTTGTCTTGTTTGTTAGTTTGCTAACAACTTGTTGCTCTTCTTTGTTGTTTGCTCACAACGTTGCAGTGAGTACTGTGAGCGCGGATCGTTGCGTGACGTGCTCAAAGCGAACCCATTGCTCGAGTGGAGCACAAAGGTTCGCCTGGCGTTCGAAGCTGCGAAAGGACTCGCGTTCATGCACAACCGCGAGCCGATCTACCTCCATCGCGACATCAAAGCGTCGAACATCCTCGTGACTGAAGACTGGACTGCGAAGATCGCTGTACGTCCTCTTGCTTTGTACGCGTACGGACTGGCGCGAGGCTCTCTCGATCCGTCATCCACACTGACTCTGCTCTCGCTCTCTGTATCCACTAGGACTTTGGGATCTCGCGCATTGCGAATGACTACGGCGCCGTGGCTGCGAAGAAAGTGAATCGCATGGGGATCCAAGAGGACGCACTGGAGAACGAGAACACGTCGGACCTCACGACGTTCGCGGGCACGTGGCGCTGGAGCGCGCCAGAGGTCATGAAGAACCCGAACGAGTGCCGCTTCAACCGCGCAACGGACGTCTACAGCTTTGGCATGGCGCTCTGGGAGATCCTCACGAACGGCTCCGTGCCGTTCAGCGACATTGCGTTTGACCATCAAGTGCGGTCGCTCGTCGCCACTGGAGAGCGTCCGCGGTTCCCACCTGGCGCATTGCGTCGCGCGCCGCCTGAGTTTGTCGAGCTGATCAAGTCGTGTTGGCACCAAAAGCCGGAGCGCCGACCGTCTGCGCAAGAGGTCATGCTCAACCTCGGCTCGCTCGCGTACTCGGTCGCAAACGCTGACGCGTCATCAGCGCGCGGCATGTCGCGCCATGCGTTCAGCGACAACTACTACCAAGCGCTCGACTCGTCGCGGTCGTTTGTCTAAGTGAGGGCGATGCGATGGGATGCGTCGAGCGCAGTGCGAGTGGTGCGATCGACGGACTTGATGGCGCGAAGTCGAGCATTAGGCATTATTTATGAGAATCGCAGTGACTCACAGTGTATCGGCTTGGGCTCCAGCAGCACTCGCTCACCTAGAGCATAAGAGATCATGAGCTCAGAGTGAACTTGCGATGAACAGACAGACAAATGAGTTGTAGATTCGGCGACCGAAGCGATGCGAACTGAGCTGTGACTGTGGTGGAGCAAGGTCAGGCGCTCGGCACTGGCAGGATGCGCTCGATCTCGCTCTCAGCGACGCCTTCGTCGCGCAGCCGTTTGCGCGCAAGGACGAGCTGCACTTTCGACTCGCAGCTCTCTCGCTCCGCTGCGATCTGCTCGCGGCGCGCCTGCGCTTCGAGGATCGTGAGCTGCAAGCGCTCACGTCGCTCCTCGCGCTCGTCTCGCTTCATCTCGAGCAGCAGGCGCTTCTCTTCGATTGCGACCCATCGCGGTCCGGTCCGTCCGACAGTCGCTGACGCAGCAGGCGCAGACGCAAGCGCGCTGGGAGTCGCACTGCTGGACAGCTGCAGCGCTGTCTCTGGGAGCTTCACCGCGTCGTTAGTTGTGCTGCGAGTCGTAGGCGCGGGTGCACTTGGGCTGCTATCACTGGTGCTAGCGAGTGCATTGGGCACAGGTTGCTGTGGTTCCTGCGGATCAAGTGGCACGTGTGGGCTCGTCGTCGCTGCTGTCGCTTCTGTCACTGTCTCTGCTGTTGACGTTGGTGTCGGCGATGAGGTCGGCGATGAGGTCGCTGCTGCTGTTGTCGTTGGTGGCGATGCTGCTGTTCCACTCTCATCGAGCCCTGCTGGTTCCTGCGGACGCGCTGGACACTTGCGCAAGTGCGACTTGAGGCGGTTGACAGACGCAGAGACCTGCTTCTCGCACGCGCTGCAGTTTACTTTGTCGACCGTCGCGCCCGGGACGCTGTACCTCGGTCCAAAGAACTTCCACTCCGGGTTGAGAAGCCGCACCATTGCGCTCGAGGAGGAGGTCGTCGAGCGCGTGTGCGTCTTGCTGTTGCTTCGGAGCTTGAACGCTTCAAAATGTTTAGTAGCAACTTGATACAATGTACAAGCATTTTATCTACTTTATTGTTGGGTATCAAATGTATACGTTGCCAAAGTCAAAAGCATCTCATTGTCTTCAATCAACCCACTTGCTATGAAGAGCCACTCTTGCTTTGGCTCGCTCGCGAACTCGTCCACATCCACACTCGCTCGCACTCGCTTCGCCACGATGGCGTCCAGCACGTCCGCGCACTTCCAGCTCCTCAAGAAGACGACGGAAGTGAAGCTGCGCGAGCTCGCGAAGCACGAGCGCAAGCTCGATGAGCACTACTGCGCATTGCTACAGGACTTGGCGTTTGACGACGCGCTGCCAAACGCCACGCGCCGCAAGCACCTCGAGACGCTCTACAACGGCGTGAAGGACCTCCAAGTCGTGCAGACGAACGTTCACACGGAGCTCGAAGGCATCGAAGAGCTCGTGGAGTTTGCGAGCGCTGATCCGTGGACGACCACGCGCGTGTTGCAGGAGCGCTCGGAGCACATCATGCGCGAAGTGCGGCAGAAGCGCACGCTCTGGCGCCATAACAAGCTCCTCGGCGCGCTCCTCATGGCGTCGCTCGACGAAGCAGAGCGAGCGCAATCGCGCACGCACACGACGGCGACAGCAGCCGACCAGACAGGTCGCACGAGCGACGACGGCAGCAGCGACTTTGTCGCCGTCGACGACGCCGGTCCGCTCATGGGACTCACAAAGGACGAGACGCAAGCGCGACTCGAGCCGTTCTTCTTCCGCGTGGACGACGACGTGACGGAAGCGAGCGTCCACGCATTCCTCGAGACGCACGTGTTTGCGCCGCGCGCGTCGTTCTCGAAAGAGAAGACCAAACGCGTCCAGGACGCCTTGAGCCGCGCACGCGCCGCGCTCGGGGCGTTCAGCGAGTCGTTCCGTCAAGCGTCCGTGTCCAAGACCGACGTCATGGCGTGCGTGCGCGCGATGCTGTGCGACAAAGACGCGTTCAGCGACGACGTCGTGACGTTCCTCACGGACGTCAAGAGCAACGACGACCTCCAAGCCGAGCTCGCGCACGTCTTGACGATCCAACTGAGCAACCTCGACGAGTTTGCGTGGCCAGCGAGTGGCGTCCCGGTCGAGATCAAGCGCGGGATGAACGGCCGCTTCCGGTGCCACTTGCAGGAGGAGGCGCTCACGGCGCTGCTGTTCCACTACATCGGGACGTCATGGGGCGTGGAGATCAAGCGCGTGTTCACGACGCTGCTCGAGGCGCTCGAGAGCGACGACGTCGTCTTCACGGGCTCGGTCGCGCACTACCGCAACGCAATGGCCAACAAGTTCCGTCTCTCAGCGCTGCCATCGTCGCTCGAGAGCGCCGGACAGGCGTACGACGAGAGCGGCAACGACAGCAGCGAGTACGACGCCAGCGGATCAATCAACAAGCAAGACATTGTGCGTCTCGTGTGCACAGAGGCGCACTTGGTACATGCGCTGGAGACGCCGAGACCCGCTGCTCCACCGAGTCCAATGGGGATCACTGCAGTCACGACGGACCTCGAGTTCTTTGGTCCGAGCGTCTCGCACGACGCGGTGTTTGCGAGTCTCGGGTTCCTCGGCGTCCCAGACGACGTCCTCGCGATCTTTCGCACGTACACGCAGATCCCGCTTGTGTTCCCAGGCTACAACACGCCAAAGCCCATGCGCCGCGGGCTCTCGGTCAGCCGCATGATGACGCTGTTTTTGTCTGAAGTCCTGCTCTTTGTGCTCGACTACCACGTCCTCGCAACGACCGACCTCGCGCTCTACCGCAAGCACGACGACATCTGGTTCTTCCACGCCGACGAAGCCACGGCCGTTCGCGCGTGGCACGAGATGCACCGCGTCGCGAGCGCTCTCGGGCTCCGCTTCAACGCCGACAAGTCTGGTTCGCAGCGCATTGTCGTGAGTGGCAGCAGCGACGCAGCGACTGCTGTATCTGCGCCGACAGCACCACTGTCGCCGACCGAGTTGCCGCGCAAGCCGATCCAGTGGGGACTCCTCGTGCTCCAGCCGAATGGCGCCGTGAAGATTGCTCGTGACCTCGTGACTGCGTTTGCGACTGAGATGGCCGACCGCATGCGCGCGGCGCAGTCCGTTCTTGCGTGGATCAACGTCTACAACAAGTACATGCGCTTCTTCTTGCGGAACCTCGGCGGCGCGTCGCCAGTCTTTGGACTCGACGCAGTCGACGACGTGCTCGTGACGCTCACAGCCATTCATGAGCAGATCTTTGCCGACACGAACGGCGACGTCCTCGCGTGCTTACAAGCCAAGATCCGCGCCGAGCACCCCGAGTTTGCAGCTGCGACGACGAGCGACGACGCGGCGCTGTCGCTCCCAGCTGCGTGGGTCCACTGGCCGCTTGAGCTCGGCGGTCTCGGGCTCTTCAATCCGTTCCTGAGCGTCTGGACGCTCAAAGCGCCGATGTATCAGCACCTCAAGCGCTACCACTCCCGCCCAGACACGGTCTGGTCAAAAGAGACGAAGTTCTGGACGTGGCAAGCGCCGTTCACGACGACTGTCGCCACTGCCGTGCGCGAGCCGTTTGAGCTCTTTGCGGAAGCCGCTGCGCGCGATGGGATCAAAGGCGCAAAGAGCAGCGCGCTCGAGCGCTTCCTCTTCCTCAAGACGCCGAATGTGAGTGACGCGCGGCGCTGGGGCGCACGTTGCGACAAAGACCTCGAAGTCGACGACTCGTACTCGCTCCGGACGTTCGACGAGTACGTCGCAGTGCTCGTGCGCACGCAGCAGAACGCGCTCGCGACCGAGTTCCACGTCCTGCTCGCTGAAGTCGCAGTCAGTGCGCCAGCAGACACGTGGTCGAAAGCAGCGTACAGCACTGCAGTTAGCCGCCTCAACGCAGTGGATTTGCGCGACGCGTACACGCACTGGGTCGCGTTCATCTACTCGGAGCAGCTCGTCGAAGCGTTCGGGACTGTCGCGTTCTTCAGTCGCGAGCTGCTGCCAGCGCAGCTCATTCAGACAATCAAGACCACCGCAGTGGCGTGGTAATGAAAGTGTCCACTGAGCGTCAACACAATGTAGACAGATTCACCTAATGGACGGAATGGAACAACAGAGTGATGGTCATGCATGATGGTGTATAAAACGGTGCAGTGTGCTGAACCGTCCATCGCTACGAGACACTTTGCTCAGTCGACTTTGATCGACGCGTAGATCTTGCGCGTGAACCAGAGCGACGCGCCGACGCCGACTGCGCCCGTGAGGAGACCGAGCGCGCCGGAGATGACCGCCATGTAGCCAAAGTAGAGCATTGCGCCAATGACGTTGCCGACATCAAGGCGCGTCCAGAAGTAGTACGTCGAGTAGAGAAAGACGTAGAAGCCGCACGAGCCCGAGACGAGGAACGAGCGCCACCACCTACGAGTCAGAGACAGAGAGGCGTGAGTCCTAACAGCACAGCCGACACGACGAGACGCATCGAGAGAGACGCACCAGTTGTAGTCCTCGGCGCAGAGCTGGAAGTACGTGAGGACGATCGTGATCTCGGCGCACGTGTGGATGAGAATCACGAACGAGAGCAGGAGGAAGCCAAAGACGTAGTAGTACTTGTCGGTCCAGAGCGACGAGAGCACGAAGAAGAGCTCGACAAAGATCGCGCCGAACGGCAAGACGCCGCCGACGGCTGCAGTCGCCGAGCTTGTCATGTACCACGCCTGAGGCGGGATCGGCCGAGGGATGTTGCTCGTTGCGACTGGGAACGTACTCGCTGGTTTCCTATCAAGAGAGTGAGAGACAGAGAGAGACAGCAGTGAGTGCATCGTATCTAACAGCGAGCGACAGACAAGAGTCCTATAACCAGCGAGAGGACGCACCGGAAGCCAAAGAACGCGCCAGCAAACACGAGCGGGACTGAGATGCCCGTCCAGAGGAAGAAGACGAGGAGGATCGAGCCAAACGGGACAGCGGCGTCTGACCCCGCGCCCCAGACAAAGAGGTTCAGGAAGAAGAAGAGCGCAAAGAGGACGCCAGGGAAGAGCGTGGCAGTCAAGACCGTGCAGAGCTGCCAGCGCTTGCCTTTGAACATCTTGTACGTGCGCGCAGACGTGTAGCCTGCGAGCATCCCGAGCAGGACAAACACGACAAGCAGCGCAATCACGAGCTTGCCGCGGTTCGACGGCGCCAAGACACCGACGGCCGCGAAGAACAGCGTCACGAACGCCATGCCCAAGAGCTGCGTGCCTGTGCCGACCATGACGCAAAAGAGCATCGGGTTCTTCGTCGGCGGCCGGAAGACGTCGGCGTGCACGAGCTTCCAGCCCGACTCTTCGCGCTCCTCTGCGCGCTCTTCATCGGTTGGGACGCGGTTGTAGCGGCTAATGTCGCGGTGGAGCGACCGCATGAGGATCATGCCCACGAGCACGCTCAAGAAGAGCACAATGAGCAGCGCGTTGATGATCGAGAACCAGTGGACTTGGTCACTGCCCGAGCCAGCTTCAAAGTAAATGTCCCAGCGCGTGCGCCACTCCTTCTCGTTGTCCTGGACCCACTCGATGCTGTACGTCCAGTAGACTGGGAGCTCGCCGGCTTTGTTCTTGTTCAAGTACAGCGGGCGCCGGCGGCTCTCGGACGAGTGCTCGCACGCGTCCATGCGGTTCGCGCCTTTCAAGACGTTCTTCTCCGAGTACTCAAAGCTGTACGGCACGACTGCAAAGTCAACGATTCGGCCTTCGTCGCTCAGCTCGCCGCTCGTGGCGCCAGTCACGTCGAGTGCGTTGTTGTTGTACCCAATGCGGATCTTGATGTGGTTGTTCAGCTGCGGCACGACTTCGACCTCTGGGTTGAAGCTCCCGAGCGGGAACCCGACGCCGAGAACACCTTCTGCGGACGCAGACGTCACAGGGAGGTTGTCGAGGATCCTGTTTTATCCGATAAGTATCAGATAATATCCGATACATATGAGCAGACTTTGTGTGAGCAATCGCCTATCGAGGTCGTAGCGCAGCTCTGGACATGGACGGCGTACCAGTTGACGCGGTACGAGTTCTTCACGCTCGCGTCAAACTTCTTCACGTCCTCCTCTTTGTACGTCTGCTGGCACAGGAGCGTGCACTCTTGGTCTTCGAGGAACTTGATCTAGTGTCACACAGCCATGCGAGAGTGTGAGTCCACACAGTCCTCAGTCACGACGTCCTAGATCGACTGCGACACGATATGACTGTCTGAGCAATCGACTCGTGCGTGCGCACCTCGTACGGCGAGTTCTGGATGCGGTTCGCGGTCAAGTACTCGCCGAGGTTCTCGGACTTGTACTCGATCTTCTCCGGCTGTGTGATCGCGTGGTAATGGGTGGCGTTAGCACAGAACAGTAGCGTACTATCATACTGTTGTTATGCAACTCAAGCGACTAAAGCGCATGCGCACACGCACCTGGCAGAACGGCAGCTTGTAGTAGTCGAGCGGCAAGAGCGTCTCGGACGACGTGAGGCTGTTGACAAAGAGCGGGAGGTGCTCGCTCTTTTTGTACGTCGTCATCTGGACGCCCGGGAGCGAGAAGCCTGCTGCTGCGTCGCATGCGAGTGCGAGCAGCAGCGCTGCGGCACTGACCGTCGCTCGCGCGCGCACCATCGTGTCTCTCGTCGTTGCTGCGATTGGGGACTGCCGCGTGTGGGGGGCGGGCGACGTGCTGCGCGTTGTTGTGTCTTGTACAGTACGTGCGTATAGCGCTGTATTTGTGCGGGCTGGGTTCAGAAAAACTGACTCTTGGTGCTGACTCGTCATGAAGAGCAGCAGCTCCAAGCGCATCCATGTGCTGCTGCGCGATCTTCCAGAGTGGGGCTCCTCACAGCTCCATGGCTCGCTCCATGGTGAGTGCATCAGTGATATCGCGCTTCTTGCTCTGTTCCATTTCATGATGTAGCTTGACAAGGTGTGGCAGTTGGTTCGTCATGATGCTACAGTTGCGAACACAAGAGCTCACTCGATCAGACATACTCATTCGCCAAGCAGAGCGCGATGGCGGCAGTCGCGGTCGACTACCGGCTCTGCTGCGTGTGCTGCACGATGCACATTGGCGCGAACTGCGATGACCGCTGCGCGCTCCCGTGTGGTCATCTCTACTGCCTCGCATGAATTGGCACGCGCTCACGCGTTGGCCTTCAGGACCGAAGCCTCTTGCCAGCGCACTGCTGCCGCAAAGAGTTCCCAGTCGAGTACGTCGCAGAGGCGCTATCGTGCGACGACTTTGTCCTCTACGAACGCTTCCTCAAAGAGAAGCACTGGACAACAGTCGACCTCGACTCGGACCGCGAGTACGCGTGC
>JAASFL010000466.1:0-18931 GCA_023333735.1 Globisporangium takayamanum
CCACGCGCTCCTCCGAGAGCTGGTCAAAGTACTAGAGACAGAGAGAAATGCAGCAGAAGCAACGACGCACAGTGTGAGCCATTGTGCAGTGGCAAGAGCAGGCGCTATAGCCACAGCCACAGTCACTCACTCATACAGCCCAGAGCAAGCGCCGTACCTCTGGGAAGTCGTACGACACGCCGACGTTGTTGAAGAGCACGCCGACGTCCTCGACCTTGGCGATGACCTTCTTGATCGCATCGCGCACGCTCGGCTCGTCGATCTTTGTGAAGTCGACGGCGAGGATCTCGACCTGAACCTTTGGGTACTTGGCGAGGATCGCGTCGCGCACCTCTTCGAGCTTCTTCTGCGTGCGGCTCATGAGCACGACGTTCGATCCCTTGCGCGCGAGCTCGAGCGCGAGGCCCTTGCCAATGCCATCGGTCGCGCCCGTCACGATCGCCCACTTGCCAAACTTCGTCACGGACTTGCTCGGACGCAGGAAGAACGCGTAGAAGCCGGCGAGGAACTGCAGCGCGAGGCGCGCCGCGAGGAAGCCGCCGACGCCCGCGAGCACTTTGAGCGTGAGCGGCGCCGAGGCGAACGCCTGCTGCAGCGGCAGGAGGCACGCGAGCACGTGGTCGGCCATTGTCGCGAGTCAATCAGACAGGTGAGCTGTTGAGCGAGCGATCGAGCGCGAGTCTGGAAATGTGAGGCGCTCCTTGTATCCTCAGGTTAACAAACCCTCTCGTACTCGATAGTAGTTTGTACGAGAGGGTTTCATGTGTCATTGATGTGATTGAGATGACGAGATGATGATGGTGGTGGTGTGAATGGGTAAGCAGCGACTGGTTGGCGGTGGCGCTATGCATGAGCTTCTGGCTGCTGCTGCTTGTGCATGAGCGATGACGATGGATGAAAAGTGATTCGTATGCGACGACTCCCAGCGTCCTGCAGTTGCTGCTGCTGCCTACGTCCTGCGCTACGTCCTGCAGCAGTCAAGAGGAGAGAGAGCGAGTGTCCACATGGCGCCTACTCAAAGATGTCCATGCCGCCAGCGCCGAGCGGCAAGCGGCCGCTGTCGTCGCCTTGCTGGTTCCCGCCGCGACGGCGGTCCTTGTCTTTTTGCATGCGGCTCTGAAACTTGGCGCTCGTGACGATCTCCGCGTCCATTGTACGCAACTGCGACGACACGAGCAGGAGCTTCTGCATCTCGCGCTGGAGCTGCCGCATTGTGTCGCTCGCAGCCGCGCGCTCGCTCTCGTTGCTCTCATTGCTCTCGTCGTCGTCGCCGTCGAGCACGAACGTGACCATTGCGCGGTGCTTGTCCACGACTGCGCGGAGCTCGCCCTTGGCCACGAGCTCGAGCAGCGTCTTCTCGGCCGCGACGACGTCGCTCGCGCTCCAGCCAGCGGCAGTCGTGAGCTCGCTCAGTGCGATCGTCACGTACGTGCGCGTGAGCTGCAGCAGCTTCTTCTGCCGCAGCGCCTCGAGCGTCTGCTTCACGAGCCCAAAGTTCGCGTCCTTGACAAAGACCGCAGCGTGCTTGTGCGCGAGCTCGGTGCACACGAGCACGTCGCCCGTGCCTTTGAACGCTTTCATGAGCTCCACGTACGCGCTGCAGTGCGCTTCGACGTGGCGCGTCACGACGAACGGCGTGTACTTGGGCAGCACCGGCGGCTCGCCATGCACAATCAGCGACGTGAGCACGAGCTTCTTGTACGCCTCAACCACGAACGCACTGAGCGACACCGCTGGCGCTGTGATCGCGAGCGTGAAGAAGTCGATTGCGTCCTGAAAGCGCTTCGCGCCGACGTACAGCAAGCCGCCGTAGTACGCGTAGCTCACAAAGTCCACAGCGCTCACGACGTTCGCTTGACTGTGGATCTCAAAGAGCGGTCTAGTGCCACAGACCGAAATATAAATTTAGCGAGTCAAACGGTTTGAAAGGTTGCGTAGAGTAGGACGACGTACTGGTTCAGGATCTCCATCGCTGCGCTGTAGCACTTGGCGTGGAGACAGAGGTAGAAGAACTGGCCATGCACCGGCGTGAGCTCCGTGTGGCCGTGCTGGTACAAGCGCCGGAGCAGCGCCTTGAGCGGGTAGATCGCCTTGATGCTCTGGTGCAGCTCGGTCGCTGCTGCTGCGTACTGCGCACACAGCGCACTCACTGCGTCCCACACATCACACACATGCGACAGACACTGAGCACTGTGTCTACTACACATGGTAGTCCGTCAGCGAGCGACAGACGCACCTCGGCTGATCTCCTTTGCTGCGAGCGACACCGGCACTTGGAGCAGGAACTGCGAGATCTGCGTGAGGAAGCGCGCAGACGCCGCAGCAAACGCAGCACGCGTCTCTGGTGCTGCGCGACGCACGCGCCACTGCTCCATCTTGGTCGCTTTCGCTGACCTGTTCATGCAAACATGAGCAGTAGCAGTAGAATCGTCATCAACCCATCAGTTGCTGGTCGGCCAAGCATCGGTCGCAACGAGGCACGCAACGTACAGAAGCGAAAAATGGCTGTACGGCTTGCGCTCAATCGCAAGCGCGTCGTGCGCGAGCGCGAGGTCGAGCTGCTCGACAGACGCAGCTTTGATCGCCGGCTGGAAGTCTTCGCTCGTGAGCTGCCTCGTGAGCGCGAGGTCGGTCTGTTTGCGGTCTTTGCTGCCGTCGTCAACCTGCTCTTCCGTCGCAAGGAGCGCCTGGAGACCAGTGAGCGGACCCCATTCGTAGCTGCTGCTGCTCGTGGGCGCAGCAGGCGCTGCAGCAGGGGGCGATACAGGTGATGCCATGAGGGGAAGTTGCTGCTGCTGCTCGTGGCGTTCTTGTTGATCAAGCTCTGATGTGACGGATTCTTTTTCACCTCGTGCAATATAATACATACAAAACCAAGAGCAAATCGAATGAGGCGAGTTTCTGTGTTTTCACAAACATATCTGTCTACATGATGAATTGACTTCTTTTCACTGGATTCGACAGTGATTTTACGAGATTGTACAGCTACAAGTGCAGTTTCAACAAATGGGCATGCTTACATCTGTAAATACACAGTCAAATGCATGTATTTCTAGAAATTACTGGCACAAGATGGCTACACTTGGCAGTTGTCACTGCATCACGAGCGCAAGCTGCATCTTCTTCTGCCGCACGAGCGCCACGGGGTTCTTCATGCGCACGACGCGGCAGAGCGCGTCGTTCCCGGCATTGAAGACGCGGTAGATGCAGTAGCTCGAGCCGTGGACCGCCGCTTGGTCGAGCTCGTTCATGCTGATCTCAAACACCGCCTTCTCCATCGTGCGCGTCGCTTTCACTTCGACGTACTCGACGACCTTGCCGCGCGACGAGACTGTGATGTCGTACGGCTTGCCCGACTCTTCGTGCTCGTTCACCCACTCGACAGTCACGTCTGCGTCGCGCTTGTGGCTCTCGACGAGCTGCTTGTACACGTACGCTTCACCCCAGCGTCCGATGCCTTCGCGCTCGGCCTTGGTCATCGAGTTCCCGACGCTCAGGATCTGGTCGGCACCACCGCTACTCGCGTGACCTGGCGGCGGCAGGGGTGGCAAAGGCGGCTGGAACACAGCGCTGCCGCTAGAGTGCTGCGACTGGGTCAAATGATGATGTGCGCCAGCATAGCTGCTAGGACCAGTTGGTGGTCCTAGTGGCAGTGGGGGATGCATGGCGCCAGTGGTCAGTGGGTACAGTCCGCTCGAGACGCTGTCAGATGATGACGATGACGGCAGCGGAGGGAACACGCGAGCGCCTCCACGAGTCGTGGTCTCGCTGTCGCCTTGTCGCAGTCGCTTTGTTGGCTCCTCGTCCGAGACTTCGCCATCTTCCAAGCTCGAGAGCGAGCGCTTCTTCTGCGCTGATCGAGGAGCTCCTGCTGCTGCTCCGGCAGTGCTGGAAGGTGGCAGTGGTGGCGGCGAGGACGGCGGCAAAGGCGGTGGTGACCACAGTGCACCAGCTTGCTCGACATCTAGCGGCGCGAGCTGCTGTGTGTCAGCGAGCCACTTGTCGGACGCTGCGCCACTTGGCTGGAGCGACGCGAGGTAGAGCACGTTCGCGACACTCGCAGCGGCGTGGCGGCCAAAGCACTTGCGGCAGACTGTGAGGAGGACGTCGTGGAAGCGAGCAATCACGACGTCTTCGTCTAAACGCTGCTGCACCACGTACAGCACTCGGGTGTGTGTGTCGAAGAAGCACGACGTCGGCGTGTGGCGAATGCTGAACGTTGTGCCGACGCGGTAGACGACTTGGAGCGACCCGATCGCGTCGACGATGACGCACCGCAGCGCGTGACTGAGCGCGAGGAGCTCGGCATGCGGCAGTGCGTCGTAGAGCGCGCGGTGGTGGTGGAACAGCACGCGCTGCGCGACGCCAAAGCTCTGCTGGACCTTGGCGCACAGCGCTGGGCTCTCGCTTGGCGCCGCACCAAGCACAACGATTTCGTACGCGAGCTCGGTCTTGAGCGACTTGACGCCGCAGAACGCAAGGAGGAACGTCCGCACGCGCGCAGCGTCGTCTGAGCAGCCGACAAAGTAGCTCCATGGGAAGAGCGCGAGGATCGGGAGCCCTTGGCTGTCGCCAGCAGCACCACTGACCTGCTCTTTCGTCAGCTCGGTCTGGTCGTTGAGATACACATCGACAGGGGCGCTCGCGTTCGTTGTATGAAGCGTCGGGAAGCACGCACTGTGCTGGAGCGTGGCTTGGAACGGAGCGTTCGCAGTCGCCCACACGCTCGCGTCCTGCGCAAACGCACTCGACCAGAGCATGACGAGCTGTTTGAGGAGCTTGTGGACGTGCTTGTGCGTACTTACGACAGTGTTCGGATCCGCAGATGCTGCGGACGTAAGCGAAGTGACGACCAAGTCGCACCAGACGCTTGGCTTCGCGACAACGTGCGCACTCACACTCTCGACCTTTGCGAGCGCGAGCAGCGGCGCGAGCTCGTCGAGCAGCTCTTGATCGAGCTTCACGAGTTGGATCTGCGCGTGTGCGAGGTCCTGACCGGCTATCGCTTTGCGCAGTGCGAGCACGAGCTTGTGCAGCTCGCGGTCGTCGTCCGTCGCAGCAACAAGCGGCGCATCTTTCGTGGCGCACCAGAGCAGCGTCGCACTGCTGCTGCCTGTGGCGATCGGCAGCCACGGCGTTGTCTTGAGTGCACGCCGAACACGTCGCAGCTCGTCCTTTGCGAGCGCAGTCTTGGCGATCTGCTTGGCAAAGTACTGGCAGATCGGCAGGACCTCGCGCTTCCACTGCGTCTTTGCGTCCGACGCACTCGTGAACGCGCGGAGCTGCGTCAGGCGCTCGCACAGCGCGTCAACGGACGGCTTGCGTGCGATGCCGCAGATGTCGACGAAGAAGTGGCGCAGCGACGCCGGGTACGACTGCGCGAGCGCCACGAGGTGGCTGCTGCACGCTGAGGACGACCACACAGCGGCTGCGACGCGGACAAACGCGTTCGTGCTACTCGCGTCAGTTGCTGGCGCGAGCACGAGCGCTCGCTCGCTGAACGCCTGTGTGATACTCCGAGCAGCCTCACTCGAGCGCTGCGCGTGGTCAGCGAGGAAGACGTAGATCCGCATAACGTCGCTGAGCGCTGGCGCACTGCCACTGCCGCTCGCCAGACGCTTGAGCACTTCGAGCGCGTCATCGAGCGCTGGCGAGCGCTTGAGCCGCAGAACGTCTGCGATGAGCGACTCGTTCGTCCACGCAACGCGCGAGTACGGCACCATGGCGTCCGAGAACAGCGCTGTGGTCGCAGGTGTCGCGAGCCAGAGCTTGTGTGCGCGATGGAACTTGCTGTCCGAGCCAACGAGCCACTTGGTCTTGCGCAGCAGCGCCACGACGTCAGCGTGCGGCTCCATGCCACTGGCTGCTACTGGCCAGTGGCTGTTCAGGTACGTCGCGAGCTCGTACGAGAGCGTCTGCTTGCGCTCTGGCGTCGCGTCGGCTACGAGCCATTTGAGCACGCACTTGAGCGCAACGGCTGCGCGAGCGTCCGTGACGTCGAGCAGCATCGGTAGTCCGAGCGTCTCGACAAACAGCTCGCGCCAGCCAACGTCGCTACGTGCGCGTCCGTCGAGACTGTCGAGTGCAACAATGTCGATCGCCTTGGAGCTGCCGGCGGTCTCGCAGATGCGCGTTTGGAGCCACAGAGTGAACGTCTGGAGCTCATGCACTGCACTTGGCAGCAGCACAAAGACGTTTGGCGTCGTCGCGGCTGCCACGAGTGCACCAGACGCTGTCCACACGTGCGTCTGAGCGCGGATCGAAGCGTTCATCGCACAGTCCGAGCCGCAGCGACGCACGTGCGACGCGAGGAACGCGACGTACTGCTGCGTCGCCGTCAGAGCTTCAAACGAGCGACTGCTGCTGCTGTTGCTTGCGAGACGCACGAGCTGCGGCAGCACGTGGTGCGCAATGAGGTCGTGGTCGGCAATCGTCTTGAGCTTGACGCGCGTGAGGAGGAACGCGCGCGTGTCAGGCAGCTCACTGACAGCGGCAGCAAACGCGTCGTGGAGGACGTGCAAGTCGCCGTAGAAGCCTTCAGTCGCCTCATGGCTGTGCGTCATTTGGTCGCTCTCGTGCACAGTTGGGAGGAACAGCGCGTCGCCGACGTCTGCGAGCGATACCCAGTGCAGTGCGCCGTCGTCGCTCGCCTCGCGGTGCTGCACTGGAAAACACTTGATCAAGCGCAGCTCTTGGAGTAGCAGGTCCGCGTGCCGGTCCTTTGTCCACAGCCGCGCGAGCAGCCGGAGCATATCGACGCACCAGGCGATGTCGTTCTGCACGGCAGCGTGCGTCAAGAGCTGCAAGACGTGCGACGCGCGGAGCTTCTCGATCTGGAGCTGCGTCTTCTGCGCTGGCGACAGGACCTTTGCGAGCTCCACGTGCAGAAGCTGCTTGTGGAGCGTCGCGGCGAGTGCGCCGCCGCTATCGCGCGTGAGCACAGCGAGGACATCATCGTCCGGGATTGCGTCCCAGGCGTCGAGCAGCTCAACGGGCTTGACGAGTTCGAGCGTCGACGCCATCGGCGCGTGCGCTGGGAGACACGGCGTCTGGCTGATTGCGCGCATGGTGTCGAGCACGACTGCGCGGAACGGCGCCTGGATCTCGTGCTCGAATGGCAGGAGCGCGAGCAAGTGCGCAAGACGCGCGATCGCTTCAGTCTCAGTGCTCGTGCTGCTGGACGTAACGAACGACCGACGCAGCTCGGCGACGTAGCTCGCAATGGCGTGCTGCATGAGCTCAGGGACCTGCGACACGAGCCACTGGTTCCACTCGCTCCCGTTCACGATCGCTTCGCGCGAGCTCGGGACCTCAAAGTCGCCCTGGACGATGAACCGAAAGCCGTACGAGCGCAGTGGGAGGTACGCGAACACTTGCTGCAGCGGCGGGCGGTCGCTGCTGCTGCCACCTGGTCCATCGAGCGGCAGTGCGACTGCGAGCTCAGTCGTGCGCTCGTTGTCATTGCCAAACGCGGCAGGTGCGTGGAGCGTCCTCTTGACCACGAGCCACTGCTGCTCTTCGTCGACAGTGCTCGTGCTGCCGCGGCGCGTGATCTGCGAGAAGAGCTGCACGCGCTCCGTCGTCGTGGCGCTGGTCGTCAGAGTCGCTCTGTGCGTCTCTTTGAGAAAGTGGAGACGCTGGCGATAGACTTGGTCGACGATGCAGAGCTCCTGCATGCGGCGGAGGAAGAGCAGGACCGAGGGCTCGAACGCCAGGAACGACTCGGAGATCTCGTCCACGCGCTGGCGCGACGCGGCGTTGAGCGGCAGCACAAACGTCGTCCCTGGCTCTTCGTGCCACGTCTTAACGTCGTCGATCCAGAACGGGAGGATGTAGCCCAAGCCGCCACTGGCGCTACTGTCGTGCTGCTGCTTGGCGTGGAAGCGGATGTGGAAGCCGTTCGAGTGCACCTCGGGACTGTCCGAGATCTTGAAGACGCTCTTGAAGCCGATGCCTTTCTTCCCAATGCTCACGTCCGACGCTCCAGTCGCAGTCGCCTTTGTCGACGCGCCGACGTCGCAGATCGCGTGGACGTTTGCGCGCGAGAAGCCGCGCTCGTTGTTGTGGAACACGACCTCGCGCGCTGCCGTGAGTGTGAACGCGCCTTTCGCGCGCACGTGAGGACGGTACTGGTTGTCGTCCGCGTTCTGCAGGAGCTCGAGCACAAAGTGCGTGTTCTCGCTGTAGAGCTCGTCGCTCAAGCGCTTGAGCGCGCGCTCGAGGCGCTGCTGCTGGATCACGAGCACAGCGGACGTCGCAGCGTCTTGGATCGCCAAGCCGATGCCAAACTGCTCGCGTCGGATCTGCTCAATGCACGCGTGGCACGACTCGGACGATGGCGCGACTCCAGGGGTCTCAGTGCCGTTGTCCAGAGAGGCAGTAGCCACTGCCGCTGGCTCAGTCGCGTGCTCTTGCTGCTGCGCGCGAGCAAAGCGATCCGCAATCGTCAGCGTCTGCTCACT
The DNA here is from genome assembly GCA_023333735.1 of Globisporangium takayamanum. Lineage (NCBI taxonomy): Eukaryota > Oomycota > Peronosporomycetes > Pythiales > Pythiaceae > Globisporangium > Globisporangium takayamanum. Next base: position 8,463 of record JAASFL010000466.1, read on the forward strand.
TGCGTCACCGTCTTCTTCGTTAGCATCGCCAGTGCGTGAAGACGCTGAGTGCGTGAGCGAGAGACTTGGCGTTGGCGTGAATGCCTCAGAGCTCGCAGTGACAGCAGTGCTCGTAGCTGCGCTGCACTCGAGCCACGCGTCCGTGTCGTTGCGTATGCTGCCGCTTGTGCTCTTGGCGATCACAACGAGCTCGTGTCGCTCGCGATCGCTCGCACAGACGTCCCAGACGCACGTGGCAAAGCGCAGACGCGTGGACGCACTGGTTGAGCTGCTGGTCGCGACGTCAGCGAACAGCGCGTAGGTAAACGCAGCAAACTCGGTCGAGACTGCGAGCACCGTGTCGAGCACAAAGCGCGCGAGCGCCGACTCGCCAGCCGTTCGAAGCTCAAGCACGAGCGAGCGGAGATGCGCTTGCACGAGCTGCTTAGGAAAGTTGAGCTTGCCGTCGCACTTGACGAGCAGTGACACGAGTTGGACTGCGACTGCGTGCGCTGTCGGTCGCTCTGACGTTGCAAGCAGTTGCTCGAGCGCGGACGGCGTCGCGTCGGCGTCGACGCGGACGACAACGCCATTCCAGGCAAACAAGAAGAGCAAGGAGGAGGAGGAGGATGACGGCGCATGATCACGCAAGATCATCTCATGCGCACAGATGAACGGCCGGAGCGCGCCGCAGTGAGGCGCAAAGCGCTGCTGCCACTGCGTGTGCTTGGCGACGTCCACTAAGAACGGACTCGCACGCAACGCCGCGATTGCTTCGTCTGCTTTCGCAGCACGCACAGACGCACCTGTTGCGAGCACCGCAGTGCTGCTGCTTGTGTCGCTCTCGTCTTGAGCTGCGAGGGTGGGACTTGGGTCGAGCGATGGGAGCTCGCTTGCTGCAAGCAGGACGTTCGAGTACTTGACCACACTGCTGCTGCTGCTATCGTCAGTCGTCGCCGCGGCATCGTCGAGCAGCGCATCGAGCGCATCGAGACCAAGCGACGCGAGGCGATCGGCGCCAAACTCACACTGCGTACGCACAGCGACGTGCTGCCGCGCCTCTGCTTTGCTCATTCGTGCAGTCGCCGTACTTGCAGCGTAGCACTGCTGGACAAACTGCGCCACCTCCATGCGGTCCTGCGCAGATGCAATGCCTTGCTGCTGCGCTTGCGATGGCGGCGCAATGACCTGGCTGAACGCCGCGTGCCATGCTGTCTCGGCGTTCGCACTGTCGCCCCAGAGATCCATGACGAGCTCAAGGGCCGAGCGGTCGAGCGTGCTACTGTGCTTGTTCGTGTGCTGGAGGTGGATCTCGAGCGAGACGAAGCACATGAGGAGCTGCTCGAGAGACGTGATCTCGTTGCTCGCACAGTAGCTCGCAAGGTACTGCTCGACTTCGCGCTTGAGCGCCGCCGTGTCCACTGCGCTTGGTGGTTTTGAAGGCACCAGTGGCGCCACGAACGGCGCCTTTGCAGCACTCGGTGTGGCTGCTCGCTCTTCTTTCTCCTCCTTTTCGTCGTCCTGCTCGCCTTCGTCGCTCGAGAGCGAGTGACACTCGCACTCACACTTGCACTTGCACGTGTCGAGACCGACGCAGCAGCAGTCGCATTCGTCATCGTCACTGTCACTGTCCTTGCTCTTTGCTTCAGCTGCGTCGCGCTTGCGCTCCTTGTCCGTCTGCGTACTGCTGCCATCGCCATCGCCATCATCACCGTCATCGTGGCTCTTGTCTTCTGGGAGCTTGTCGTCATGGAGCAAGAGCGCGTGGATCTTGGCCATGATGCCGCAGAGGACCCACGTGACGACCTTGATGCGCGAGTGGTGCTTGCTCTTCTGCGTCGCCATGAGGAACCGCGTGAGCTGGTTCCGGATCTTCATGTCGGTCTCGGCGATCTCCTGCGACGAGATCGCGCGCTCGTGGCCACCGCGCTGCTCGGCCGCCGCGGCTTTGCGCCGCAGGACGTTGTCCAAGTACACGTCGGTCTCAGTCACGCGCTTGAGCATCTCGAGCGACAGCGACGCCATCGTACTCCGGTGGCTCGTGCGCTTGGCTGATGCGCTGCGCTCTAGTTCGCCAGCAGGTGCGCTCGTGCGCAAGTGGGTCTCGAGCAGCTCGTCGAGCGCGCGCTTGCGGTTCTCAGCGCTGAACTTGTCCTTCGTGACCTCGAAGACCTTGGCGGCGATGTCGCGCTGGAACTCCTGCTCGAGCGTCTTGAGCTCCTTCGTCTCTTGGTTCGCGAGGCGCCGGAGCAGTCCGATGTAGACGCCAAAGCCTGCGGGGTCGAGCGCAATGCCGAGCGTCTCGACATTTGGCTGGCGGTACTGCTGTGCGAGGTACTGGAGGAACTGGCTCCGGTCAATGTGCGACGATGTCCGGAATGCGTCGTGTCCGACGATCGCCTCGAACTGCCGCAAGTGCGTGAGGACGTCGCGCGTCGAGACGTTGAGCATCGCGGTTGGACTGTGGTAGAGCGTCTGCACGGCCTCGGTGTGCACGAACGAGTTGCCGATGCGCAGCTCGTGGAACTCGCGCACGCCTTCGTGGGCGAGGAACGCCTGGAAGCACTCGAAGAGCGTGTTCACGCGCCGGCTCTGCACAAAGCACGTCACGAACGTCCACACGCGCTGGTTCAACGTCTGGAGCTGCCGCAGCGCTGGGAGCTGCAGCGGACTCATGCCAAGAAGCTCTTCGACGTCGCCGACCTCTGAGAACATCACATACGCGAGCAAGCAAGTGTGAGTCTAGCGGTCGCATGCCTACGCCAGTGCAAGAGAGAGAGAGCCCAAGACGTACGAAAGTGCAGACAGATTGCGTGCATCGCAGCTGCGACGCTCAGTGCGTTCGGCGGCACCGACGGATGCGACCGACTCGCACGCAGTCCGTCAACGAACGCAGTCACGTCGGCTTGGATGGCAGCATGAGAAGCGCTACTGCTACCGACAGGAGCGGACGGTGAAGGTGCGCGCGCATAGCCTCCAGCTTGGTGGTGCTGTTGTTGCTGAGCAGGTTGAGGTGGAAGTGGTGGCTGGTGTGGTGGTGGTGGTGGTGGCGACGGCGTGAATGGCTGGTGGTACGCAGCCTGTTGCTGTTGCGCATGCGGATGCTGCTGCTGTTGGAACTGCCGCCAGTTGCCGCCATTAACGCGACCGCTACCACCGCCACGCCCGCCACCACCGCTGCGACCGCGACCGCTCGCTTGATGTGCGCGCCGCATGTGCGTCGATCAGCGCTTGACAACGACGATGTCTTGATGAGCTGCTCGCTTGTCGTTTCGCTGGTTCCGACAAGCCTTTGCGTGTACAGTGCACGCTAAAATCTTAGAGACACCTCAATCGGATCACTTGATGTTTGTATGCAGTCATAGTCTCGAGCACTCTTGTGATGCCACTCGCACAGACCTCTCTACTCCTCAAGCCTACACGACTCGACCGGGTCAGAAGACGACGACAGCTCGTACTCAGCAGACGCACTCTCGAGCGCTGCGTCAAGCCAGCGCGTGACCTGCTCCATATCGCCTCGGACGTTGCTGGGTGCCTGCTTGAGACTCGCTTCGCGCATCTCGAGCAAGCGCTCGCGAGTACGCAACTTGGGCTTGTGCTCCAGCATCCAGACAACGATATCGAGGAAGCCGCGATGAAGAGCGCGCCAGAGCGCTCGGACTACGATGACACCCTTAGAGATCTCGTGCAGATACTCTATGACAGCGAGGTGGCCACGTCCAGCAGCGTGGGGCATGGCGCGCTTGACCTCTCGGAGCTTGAGCTCGCGACCTTTAGCGCACAGCTTGACGAGCTCCAAGTTGCCAAATGTGGCGCCAAGAGCGACGCCTTGCTGAGCGTAGCGCTGCGGGAATGCCTTGATGAGCTCACACACCTTTGCGCTATCGCTTGGCGTGGTGGTGATGTGCCACTCGAGCTCAAAGTCCAAGATGAAGGCGTCTGGGAACTTCTCGTGCAGCCACACGAGGTGCTCGAGCTTCCCACGATTTCGGAGCACTTGTAGGAAGTGGTAGCTCACATCGGACCAACGCTCGCGAGCGGTCATGTTGTCGTAGCACCAGTCCATGATGTGCTGCTGGTCGTGCACTGCAGCTTGCGCCAGCATGCCAACAGAAATGTAGGGCAGGCGCGTTGCGCAGAGCCACGTTGCGCACATCCACTTGAGGACGTCGAAGTGGCCGTTCTGGATCGCAGCGTACGCTGCTGCTAACGGAAAGCGGTCTTGCGTGTCGCTTCGGTTCGCGCAGAGCCACTGGATGATCTCCATGCGGTCGTGCTCGGCAGCTTTGCAGATGTACCGGTCGTCGTTGATGCGACTGGGAGTCGCTGCCTGATACAGCAGCTTGACGACCTCAAAGTACCCCCTCTCGATCGCCTCGATCAGTGCCGAGTAGATGTGTCTGCCAGGTGGAAGAGGCGCACTGCACGCCCACGCCACGATCGGAACGCTGCCTGCTTGAGCGCCGAAAGTGATCGCTTTCCAGACCAGTGCGGACTGTGCGCTCTCTGGAAGGCTTTCGGACCAGCAGCAGCTTGTGTTGCGTCCGCTCTCGAGCGCTTTGATGCGCATGTCTTCAGCGTGGTCGAGCAAGAGCTGCTCGATGGTTCTCGCAGCGACCGTAATCGGGTGCGTACGCAGCGCTCGCTGGAGTCGCGATGCGAACGGCTCTTGCGCAAACTGACGGATCGTGCGCACGACACTCGGCAACGCGTCAATCGCTATGCGCTCGCGCACCACGACATCGAGCGCAGTCATGCCAGACGTGGTCGCCATTCTGCTGCGGAGTGTGGAGTGTGCTCGAGTTGGGGGATTTGCAAGTGGCAAACAAGCTCTTTGATGCAGGCGTGAAGCTGTACCGCGTGAACGGTCGTGTCTCGAGAGCGCTCATGCACACCAAGATCACAGCGGTGGACAGCAAAGTGGTGTTCGTTGGCAGTGTCAACTACAGTTCAAGGGGCCGTGCTGACAACGTCGAGGTTGGTCTCGACGAGCAAGCGCAGTCGAGTTCGAAGAGCGTCTGACCAAGAAGTGGCTCACGCGCGCGCAGATGTCGCTGTCGTGACCAAGAGCGAGATCGAGAAGATCAGGCAAAGACTAAACGACACAGCAACAGCTGAAGGCGCGAAGAGACGCAAGAAGTTGCACCAGTCCATCTAAGTGGCTGACGATGGTCTGGCACATTGAGAAGAACAAGAACCTGGCCGTCAAAGCATCAAAGCATCAAAGCATTTGATAGTGACTGTGTATTACGAACGAATGTGTCCTTCTCGCCTGTGTGCTCTAACATCAGAAGCGCATCGCGTGTTGCTGCCGTCACTACGAGCGCCTGTCACTGCAAGCGTACAACGAGACCCGACACATTTGCGTTGCTGCCGCACCTATCCAAGACGATCGATCTACTCTGCTAGGTGCGTCCGAGATGCAGAGCTGTCTATTGCTCCGCCGCGGCGCTCTTCACTTCAGCGTACGCCCACTTGATCCACGGCATGAGCGCTTCGAGGTCCTTCGTCTCGACCGTGGCGCCGCACCAGATGCGAATACCTGGCGGCGCGTCACGGTACGAGTTGATGTCGAACGCAACGTTCTCGCGCTCGAGGAGCTTCGTGAGCTGCTTCACTTCGTCTTTGCTCAGGTCTGGGAACTGGAGACACACAGACGTGTTGGAGCGCACGTCCTTGCTCGCGGCGAGGAACTTGATCCAGCGCGCGTTGCTCTCGACAAAGTCCTCGATGACCTGGAGGTTGCGCTGCGAAATGGCCATGAGACCGTCGACGCCGCCGACGCTCTCGGCCCAGCGCAGCGCGTCGACGTAGTCCTCGACGCAGAGCATCGACGGCGTGTTGATCGTGCTGCCTTCAAAGATGCCCTTCATGAACTTGCCAGTCTTCTTGTTCGTCATGCGGAAGATCTTGGGGATCGCGCGGCCTTCAGGCACGAACGACTCGAGGCGCTCGACTGCGCGCGGACTCAAGATGAGCACGCCGTGACCGCCTTCGCCACCGAGGACCTTCTGCCAGCTGAACGTGCACACGTCGATCTTGCGCCACGGGATGTCCATCGCAAACGCCGCGGACGTCGCGTCGTTGAACGTGAGACCCTTGCGGTCGTCCGCGATCCAGTCGCCGTTCGGGACCTTCACACCGCTCGTCGTGCCGTTCCACGTGAAGAGCACGTCGTGGTCAAAGTTCGCCTTTGAGAGGTCCGGGAGCTCGCCAAATGGCGCACTGATCTCCGTGACGTTGTCCAAGTGGAGCTCCGTCGTCGCGTCCTTGAACCACTGCTGTCCGAACGTCTCCCAGAAGCAAATGTCCACTGGTCGCTCGCCGAGCATGCTCCACATCGCCATCTCGAACGCGCCCGTGTCGGACGCCGGCACGATGCCGAGGTGGTAGTCCTCTGGGAGCTTCAGCACTTGCTTCGACCGCACGATCGCTTCTTCGAGCAGCCCCTTCCCGAGCGCCGAGCGGTGACTGCGGCCGAGCACAATGTCCGAAAGCTTTGCGAGCGAGTACCCTGGACGCTTCTTGCACGGACCCGAGCCAAAGTTCGGCGACGCTGGTTTGTGCACTGGCTTCTGGTTGCGAATGTCGACGACCTTGATGTCGTCAGCGGCGTCGCCAGCGGCAGCAGCAGACAACGCGACGTCGTCCTTGGGCTTGAGGAACTTCTCCCACACGCGACCCGAGCCCGTGGTGTTGAGCTCGAGCAAGTTCACGCGGCGGACGTTCGAGACCTGGCGCAGCGCCTCGAGCTCGTCCATCACGCAGTCTGGGATCGTCTCGTCGACGTTGAGGAGGCCAATGGCGTTCGCACCAGTCTGCTGGCGCGCGAGACCGAAGCAGCCAATGTTGATCGCGTGCTTCGCGAGCACCGACGTGACCGAGTGGAGCACACCGGGCTCGTCGTTGTTGTAGAACATGAGCATCGAGCCACTCGGGATGGCGTCCATCGTGAGGTCGTCGAACGCCACGAGCCGGAGCTGGTCCTTCCCAAAGACCGTGCCGGTGATGCGGCGCGCCTTGCCGTTCTCTTTCTCAAACACGACGGTCAAGAGGTTCGAGAAGCTGCTCTTGCTCACCTCCTCGTGCTTGTGCTCGACGCACTGGATGCCCATGACGTCTGCGATCTGCTTGGCGTTCAAGAACGTCACCTCCTCTTCGAGCATGTGCGAGAGCATGCCCTTGAGCACGCCGCTCACGAGCTGGCCAGACAGATCGGACGACGTCACGTGGCGCCCTTCCGAGACCACGAGCACGCGCGTGAGGCGGCTGTCGTTGAGCAGCTGCGCTTGCATGCTCCCGAGCTTCTCTGCGAGCGACAGGAACGGCAAGTGCTCTTCGCGCCGCCCAAAGTCGATGTTCGGCGCGTTCACGACGCCAGAGAACGACTTGCCCGACAGCGCGTCGTTCACTTTGTACGCCAAGTCGCGCGCGACCTTCTCCTGCGCATCTGCCGTGAGCGCGCCAATGTGCGGCGTCACGATCACGTTCGGGTGCGCCACGAGCGCGTCCCAGACCGCCGGTGCAGGCGACGGTGGCAAGATGTCGAACGCGACGCCAGCGACCTTGCCGCTCGTGAGCGCAGCGTGCAGCGCCGTGTGGTTGATCAGTCCGGCGCGCGCGCCGTTCACGATGCGCACACCGTCTTTGCAGAGCGCGAGGCGCTCGGCGTTCACGAGCTGCTTCGTGTTCGCGTTCAGCGGAACGTGGAGCGAGATGTAGTCGCTGCGCGAGAAGAGCTCGGCGAGCGGCACGGGCTCGACGCCGTGCGCCTTGGCGCTCGCGCTCGACAGGATCGGATCGTACCCGATCACGTTCATGCCGAACGCGTTGCAGCGCGTCGCGACCTCGCGGCCAATGCGGCCGAGACCGATGATACCGAGCGTCTTGCCGTGGATCTCCGAGTGGCGCGTCGCGGCGTCGGCCCCAGCAGCAGCGCTCGCGTCCGCGAGGCGCGACACCGACGAGATGAGTCCGACCGTGAGCTCAGCGGCCGAGATCGTGTTCCCGAACGGCGTGTTCATCACGAGCACGCCCTGCTTCGTCGCGTTCACGATGTCGATGTTGTCGACGCCCGTGCCGGCGCGGCCGATGAGCTGGAGTCGCGACCCCGCTTCGAGCACGGCGCGGTCCACTTGGCTCGCGGAGCGCGCGATGAGCACTTCGTAGTTTGGGATCTGCGCGAGGAGCTCGGCGTGGTCGAGCGCTTTCGTCACGGTCGTGACGTCGTGTCCAGCGCTGCGCAGTAGCTCGGGGCACTTGGGGTCGATCGGGTCGCTGCAGAGGATGCGTGCCATCGCGGTCGGGCGGTGCGCGTGAAAGTGTCTCGCGGCCGACGGGTGGTGCAGCTTCAGCGCGCGTGCGCCGCTCGAGACCAGCCGCAGCATCAGCGATCGTCGCGAGCAAACGTGCGGTGCGCTGTGGATGTCGAAGTGACACCTTTGAGTGGCCACTTCGACATCCACAGATTGGTGCGAGGAAGTAACCATAATGAAAAAACAAAGTGAACTGAACCGGTTCTACCAGACACTACACGAGTGCGGATGGTTGACATCTTCTATTTCCAACATCTTCTATTTCCAACTATTTTCAAGCCATTTAGTGTTTGAAAACCTACAGGTTTTAGAGAAATACGAGTGTATCATTTTCGTTTTTATGTGAGCGTGTATCTGTTTGGCCATTCATTTGTTCTATCTGAGTGGCCGATTACTTTCGTTTTTATGAGAGCGTGTGATAAGGGATTTTACTGCAGTAAAGCAACATTTTTTGAAAATCTATTGCTTGTTCAATGCGGTCGATCGGAATACACAAATGATACCGGAATATTCTCGTGATCAAGCCAAACTCCTCATCAATCACGACGATTACTGAAGTGATCCAACAAATCCGTCGCAGCTTCGTCTCCGAGACGTCGACTTGACTCGACGACTACCAGTAAGGCATTCAAGACCCCTCTCCTCTTGCGATACCAATGCTGCTAACCGTGTACAACTTGTTAGTAAAATAGTAAACCCAAGAGCGGTGTCGGCTCCAAGCGGTCCCAACTTGCGTCCACTTACCTGTATATCGATCATCTTTGTCCATGGATATCGAAAAGCAACGTCGTGACATGGAATCAATCGACGAATCCAGCTCAGACAGAATGAAAGCTGCTCGTGCACGACTGTGCTCTTGAGCCATGCGACGCTATGATACTCCACTACAGAAGAGTCACCGTGCTCAAGAAGGCGTGTGTGTATGCCACTCTGAAGACGTCTGGGTAGTGCTGTTCAGCAAGCGGGAGAAAGCCGCCGCGACCTATAGCATACGGCGTTTCGCTCACCAACAAGAAAAGCGACGCATTTTGTACATGCGCTAGAATGCAGCCCACACAATGATTACTTCTCCTAATGTGGTCCATCGCACTGTTGTCATGGCTAATGTCGTGAGCCACGCCGCATCATGTAACATTCGGTGCCACCGAGCGATTTTTGCAACGACGCGGCGTCACGCAGAATACAACGGATCGACTGATGCGTTCTTTCTCGGAGATCCTGGTGCTTGAGTGATTTTGCTGATACTGGCCAGCCGTCACGCCTCATAGTGTTGATCTATTTTGATTTGGTCGGTGCCAGCGCCATGCGGGTGGTATCGAAGTTGAGCGACCGTTTTGCTTTGGGCAACATTCTCCTCTGTCAGCCCGTGCAGCGACCCACTTATCTATGAGCTTGCGCTTGGTAGAACGATGCGAATAGTTGAGCCACTGAAATAGTTTGCTGCTGTTGTGCGTATTGAGGCGCATTGAATAGGAAGGCGATTACTTGCAACGTAGTCGTACGCGTATGAGCTCCTTGTGTGCATGTCCGCGTGGTCACCCAATTCTTGTTAGTGTAGCCAATGATACTTCACTATGGGTCCACCAACAACTGCTGCAGCAAGACGCAAGGGCATGATGCAGCGTTCGCTGCGAGCCCACGAAGGGATCACGCCGCCATGTGTCAATAACGCGTTCTTTAAAGCTGGTCCGTTCCTTCTCTTTGGACCGCCTCTGGCAGTTTGACGGTCAAGTGGAGTGAGCAGCATAGCGTGGTCTGAACATCTATCTGCTACTCAGAGTTACTTTGTCGCTGTATCCATACACGGTTGGGTCGTCAAAGATCAGCTGCTTAGCTAGCACACACACACGAACTTGATTCACTTTCTCACTCCGTGGCACTCCGCCACACAACGTACTGCAGATTGTGTGTGTTCGCAGCTCTGCAGGAGGAGAGGACTTGAGCTGACTACAAACACTGTGGACCTAGTGTAATGGGACTCAGGCCAATCTTACTTTCGCGTTAGCGAGAAGCGAGATAGCGCTGGTCCACTTGAGTGAGGAAGCGTAGAGGCAAACAGACTCGCACGGACGTGTGAGTCGAATGCCGGTCCTGGCGAAGATCTTGAGCCGAGAGGCCGGAGAGAGGATTGGAGGCGACTTGAGTGGTGGAAGGTAAATTTGCAACTGAGTTAAA
>JAASFL010000467.1:0-18926 GCA_023333735.1 Globisporangium takayamanum
CATGCTCCAAATGAGCGAGTCGGCGAAAAGCTCCACGTCCTCTTCCTCGCGATGTCGCCTCTGCCAGTCGTTTTCGAGCGCTTCACACACACGCATCGACTGCTTTCTCCTCTGTCTGTCGGGTTGCTCCCCGCGTTGTGTGTGTGTTTCACTCGTTGCCAGCCAGCCAGCCAGCCGCTCCTTTGCTGCCATCTTCACAATTGTCGTCGTCGTCGTCGTAGAGTCACTTGACTATTGACTAGTCAAGTGACTTTGCGCCGAGCGCACTGACTATACAATAGTCAAGTCTAAGTGCACGAAAACGCACTTTTCCGCACTTTTGTCACTACTTATCTTTAAACAAGGGTTTGAGCCACATAGAGTTTCTAGTGTGTAAGAGTTTGTCCTCGCATTCTGCACTATCGACAATTTGTTCCTGCTCACTCACATACATTTTTCAAGTGTAATGGAGTTTCTTTCTTACTCCAAGAGATCTTTCACAGACACACAACTCAACAAGACAAACAACAAGAAGACCAACAAGAAGCGAGATGGCGCGTAAGGAGCAGGAAGCAACAGCACGTTGAGGTAAAGATGGCGCCCTTAGCAGACCCAGTGAAGGCAAGGACCGTGGCTTTGCTGGCAGCCGAGCACGTGATGCTCGTTCACGGCTACTCGGCCACGGATGTGAGCGCTATCTTCCGGCCGGACATCACCGGCGTCTCACGACCGAGCCTCCAGAACAAGTTTGGTAAGGTGGCGATGGCAAAGAAAGCACAGCAAACAAGCAAGCAAGCAGAATCAGCACTGTCTCTCTCTCCGACATCGACACCACAGCACACAACCAACTCGCATCGAGACGCCCGTGACGCTCTAGAAGTCTTGAGCGCTCGCGCGGAGCAAGTCGTGATAACGGACGAGTGCAGCAGTACCGATGTGGCACGAGTGTTTGGGATGAACGCAGCGGCACTTGCTCGGCGCTGTAGAAGGAAGAGAGCAAAGCTACGCGACAGGCCGACCAAGACTGCTACAGCGCTCAAAAAGATTGCGCTCGTGATCAAGCACCCCGAGCACCGCAAGTGCAGCAAGAGCAGGTACCTGTGGTTCGACAACGAGCTCACCTCGGCTGCCAGCAGTCGCATCATTTACGGTGGCTTGCGTGGCGCGACTCGATCGATCTACGCCTGTATGTTCGCGTGGACCGATCCAAAAGCAACAGAGGCGGTCGTCGACGCATCAGCAGCAGCTCGAAAAGCAAAGAAGAAGTTGGACGCAGTCATCGTCCTGGACAAGAGTGCGGCGAACGGAGGCGATGAAAATGACCGTGCGCTCGTGGATCTCTACGAGGCAGGTGCAAAGATCTATCTCGTCGGCGGGCGAGTCTCTGGCTCGCTCATGCATACGAAGTTCAGTGTCGTTGATAGTAAGGTTGTATATGTAGGTAGTGTGAACTACAGCGTCCAAGGCACAACAGACAACGTCGAGATCGCGCTTGAAGACAAGCATGGCTCGAGTGCGATCGAGTTCAAGCGTCGTGTCCGAAGGTGGATCAAGCGCAAGGGAGCGGTGCTCGTGGACGAGACGCACATTCGCGCAGCCAAGCAGCGCTTGAATGACTCGATGGAGGAAGACGGTGACAAGAAGCGCAAGCAAGTGGAGTCGTCGTTAGTGAGCACTACGCCGAAGAAGAAGCCGAAGCACCGTCGTGCATCGATGTAAAGCTTGCACTTACAATCACTCTTACTTTTGCTTGCCTTTTGCTGTTGCCGCGCAAGACCGCACATATAGGCGATCCGACCGAAGCGCATCGAACACGACCGTGGCGATGACGGTGATGACTACCAGCCGCACATGTGCGCACGAGCAGGCGCACGAGCAGTCGTCAGCGTCGCGAGACAGCAGCATGCTTGACCAGCACTCACGTCTGCTGCTGGCCCGCCAGGACGACTGTGCAGTGGGCCAGCAGCAGCGACGACAGCGCTCGGATCGTCTCAATAGCAGCAACAGCAGCAGCAGCAGCGACGACGACCTTGATGCTGACGACCTGGCCTGCAAACGCCTTGCAGACTGTGCGCAGCACATGGAGCACTGTCACGTGCGTCGCAAGTGCTCGTATCAAACGATCAAACGCGCTGCTATTTGCCTTGCTAGCACCGTGTCGCTTGCTCATTGACGCCTAAGAGTCAATGCGCGGTGGCAGTGCCCTGGACACTCACAGCTCCATGCGCTCACTGGTGTATCAGGACTTGGGCGCCGACGCTCAGCACGCAGCGATCTCGGTCCGAGAGCTAGACGTGATCGTCCGTCGACTCGGTGCAGCGCATGGTACGCAGTCGATAGCCGGTGTATGTACGACCGCACAGATCGATGTGACGCCGTGTTGGACGAGCGTATCCTCATGAACGAGTGTGTGTGCGCACAGCGGCCGTGTGGCGCGACGCGTTCCGTATCCTTCATGCGATGCCGCTTCATGGACACGAGCGAGCTCAGGCACAGACGTTCTGCACACACATAGTGCTCCGCGACGCCATACCGCATCTGTTTCTTCTCGCTGCTGGCGTGCGGACGCTCTTGCGCCTCCATGCGTTCGACTCGGCAGACGCGCTTGCGTCGCTCGTGCAGCGGTTTAGCGACAACAGTCGTCGCGAGCGTCGCTCAGACGACAACCACTTGCTCTGCCAGTACGTCGATCACCGGCTCGCCAGCACTGGTCTTTAGAAAAGGGAGGGAGGTAGTCGCTCAAGTGGTGATGACAAGTGTGCTGCTGCATGCGCTCGACGGCAGGTTCCTACGCGTCACTGTACGTCGCTGGGCAATCGTGACTGGGCGAGTCATGCTAGGACACTGATAGAGGCGGCTCCGACGCGATGGCTGTAGACGCTCGTGCTGCAGATGACGCCGAGAAGTGCCGACTTTGCAGATGTGCGTCTGCGCTCACCCACTCACGTAGCAGTAGTAGCAGCGCTTGCAGTCACTCGACCGACAGACAGATAGACTGCTCTCGCTGACGCTGCCGGTCGTGACGCCAGCTCTTGTATCGCAAAGTCGACACGTCCACGACAGACGCAATGAGCGAGACGCGACTCGCAGACATTGTGAACTGCGGTCTCGAAGCAACAGACAAACTCACGCGCATCGAAGCAGTGAAGGTGCGACTCGCTCTAGGACGTCTATGAGTCCATGTGCTCGATCGCTTGACACTGTCGTGGCAGGTCCTCCGATGTGTTGCACCGAGTGTGCCGCAGCACACAGGTGAGGGTCCTAAAGTCCTTGTTGAGAGTCTTGGGAGTCAATGTCGCTCGCGAGCGCAGCCATACTGTTGACTGAGCCTTTGTATCGCTGGAGCAGCGACAATGATCCTCGACGTCCTCGTCGACTGTCTCCGTGACGAAGCGGAAGCCAACGACGAGGTCGTGGCAGTCGCACTGGCCGTGACGTGGGAGATCCTCTTTCTCCGTCCAGCGCTCGCAACGTCGTTCTTCGCGAGCGAGGCTGCTGCGCTCGTCTGGCAAGCGTTCTACCACCGCAGCGCATCTGTGCGACGCGTGTCAGTGGTGTCTGCAGCGCGCGTGCTGCTGTTTGAAGAGCGTCGTCAGGCATACTCGGTCCCGATGCTCCGGATGCTCGTGGACGTCTACACTGCTGGCGACGCGAGCGACGCACTCGCGATGCAGATGCTCTTTGCATTCTTTGAGACCGACGCGTTCAGCACGCGCGCGCACCATCGCGCACTCGTGACTGCAGCGATGCTCGAGATGAACCGAGACGCACGTGCTCTCTGGCGCTTTCGTGGTGTGCTCGTCTTGTGACTATGGTGCTCACACAGCTGCATGTCTGTGACTGATCGACCACAGGCTTACCTGAGTGGACTGCCATTGCCACCGACTGGGCTTGAGCAGTCCCAGTCCCAGGCGCATCGGAGTACGCGCACTCGTGAGGAAAAGCGGCTTGCGCGGCAGAACAAGCTCCTGGCTGCGACGCTCAATGCTGAGACCAAGCAGCACGTGCTCGAGCAGGTCCAGCGGTACGTGTGGCGTGACGCACGACAAACACTGTCGACGCGTTGCCTGGGTCGCTCAGTATCGCCATGTTCTGGTGGATGGATGGCTCGCAATGCGCAGACTCATGCTGCGTGAGTTTGGGATGCGGTACTCGGCTGCGACCATGACGGAGCTCCTCGGGATCTAAGTGCACGGTACGAAGGCCGCACGAGTGTCTGTGTGTGGCTGGGCATCTTCACAGTGTCAATCGTCCATCCATCCATATGAAGCAATGCACATGAGATTCACAGACTAACTCTCCTCACCGCGCGTTCTCTAGGCGCAGCGACAGCAGCAGCAGCTCTCAATCTCTCTCATCCTCAGTCTCACGAGAACAGGTTCGAGAACACGACCTTCTTCTTCTTCCCCGATGCTGCGCCTGGCTTGCTCGACGCACTCGCATCATTGCCACTTGGTGCAGACGACGATGACGCTGCTGTGGATCGCAACGCAGTTGCAAATGCTCCAGCGCCACCGCTTCGCGGGACCTTGCGCTTCTTCTCGGTCTAGCAGTGCATCGGGCATCACACACAGTCACACACAACACTGTGAGTGACCAGTGTCCTCATCGGCCAGAACCAGAACCACCAACACCACCAGCTAGAGCAACTAGGACGCACCGGTGCTTCAATGTGGGCAAAGATGCCGCCCGTCTTGCCGCCGACCTTGGCCGGTTCGCGCGCAACTGGGATACGGTGCTTCGACTTGTCGAGCGAGAGGATGTCTTGGACGCCAGCAAAGTTGTCGATCGAGCCGACGTGGTCTGCGCGACTCGCCTCTTGCTCGCGCTGGCGCTTGCGGATCTTGTCTTTCCGCGATGTGACGAGACGCACGAAGCGCGATTCTTCGTAGTCTTTCTTCTCGGCTTCTTCGCGCGCGATCTCTTTGTCGAGTGCGCTCGAACCGCTTGCGAGGATCTCCGTTGGACGTTCGCTGAACTCTTCGCGGAGCTCCGACAATATCGTGCTCTTCTGCATGCGCTTGCGGTTCCGCTCGTCTTTCTTCGCTTTCTTCGCCGCCTCTTTCTCCTCTTCGTCGTACGGCACGGACGCCAGCCGCGGCGCGCGGTAGATCCCGTCTTTGCCAGCCGATCCGCTCGCGCCATCGCCGTTGGTGTCGTCATCGTCGTCGTCGCCGTCTTGGCCGGCGAGCTGGTCTGGGTTCGGCGCGTAGTTGAGCGACTCGTCCATGTCTTTACCGCCCGAGACAGCGACCTTGAGCATCTTGTCGATCTGGTACTTGAGCTTGCGGTCGAGTGGACTATGAACGTACGTACAGGAGCAAGCAAGCGCGTCGTCAGCCTTCGCATAGGACATAGAGGACGAGTGGACAGCATCAAGCGTACCGAATGCGCTCCAAGAGCGTGCGGTAGCGCACGAGCTCTTTGAACACCGGGTGGTTGTGCACGCGCTCAGGGGCTTCGAGCTACGCGTCGCAATACAAGAAGAGCAATGGTGTGAGTGTTTGAAGACTCATAGACAGCAGGCGATTGGCTCGTGTACGGACCTTGAGGAGCGTGAAGTAGAGCTCCATCTTGGTGTAGTTGAGCAGCGCGTGGTTCTTCACTTGCAAGTAGCTCATGCCTTCCTCGGTCGGCAGGTCATGCTGGTAATCACATACGCGCAGTCAGCACGAAGCGATAGGATGCAAATCGATAGTGAATGGAGAGAGACGCACCTCGATCGCAGCGTTGATCTCGTCGACTTTCTGCTGGATCTGCACGACGTCGTCTTTGAGCTTGTCCATCACGTTCACTGCGCGCGTGGACGTTCAAAATCGTAGCAGCAGCAGCAACGGTAGCAGCAGCACTTAGTCACTGTCAAGCATACGCGCTCACACAAACACACAGACATTTGCGTCACGCAGCACGCACCTTCCGCCACCATGGTGCTTCAGGTGCTTGTCGTCGTCACGCAGCAGCTCGCTCGCGTGGTCGAGTGTCAAGCGTCTCCGCTTGCTTCCAGTGAAATTGACTGGTTCGAAAATGAAGTGGCTCACCTTAATAAATATGAATGACGTCCAAAAAGGTGTGTCACACCTTAGTTTGCTTACAAAATCGCAAATTTAGTGTCGACCACGTTATGTATGTCACCATCAATCAATAGTAGCGTATCTTGATATTTGTATGCGTTTCGTATCACCATTGTTACGTACACTTGAAACGACACATGGCTTCATTCGCAGCTCTCTCTCACGTCACTCGATCTGCGAGCACTCGCGCATCGCGCGCATCAACGTGTTCTCTCTCGCGATGGATCCGCTACAGAGCCGCGTATACGCGACTGCGCAGCGCGAGCTCCAGGAGCTCTTTCGAGAGATCGCGAGCCAAGGACAAGTTGGACCAGAGGAGCTCCAGACTGCGCTGCTTCCGTTCACTGCCGGCGACGTGCGCAACGATGTGCTCGAGCTCGTTGACGAGCTCCGACGTCGACACAAGAGCAGCGTCGATGAGCAAGAGTTCATTCGCGTGATGTGGAAGAAGATGTACGTGAGCCACCTCACGCTGCGCACCAAGTGTCGCCCCAGCAGCGCGAGCAGTGGTGTTCGCGGCAGCAGCACCAGAACTCGACCAGACGACACAGAGAACACCACTGGTGCTACTGCCGCCGAGGACAGCAACATTAACATCCCGCTCGCGCATGTCATCGTCTCAATCAAGCGACGCAGCCAGCTCCGACAGTTTGCAGACTACTACGCAAGTCGCGGCATCTCTGGCGCGGACCACTTGACCGCTGAAGTGCCAGCTGCAAGCAGCAGCAGCGACAGCACCACACGTGGATCGCCTCGTCATCTACACGCAACGGCGCGACAGCAGCTCCAGCGACGGCGCGTTTGCTTTGATCGGCACGTCGCGATCCCAGCTGCATCGCTCCGCGCACACACGTCGCCGAGCTACCGAGCCGTTGCGTGTGTGTTTGATCCACCTGTGCGCGCAATGGTGACACTGAGTCTCTTGCCACGGTGCGTCCTGCTGTTGGTCGCTCTACCTGCGACCACGTGCTAGCGAACACAGACTGCTGACAGGTCAGCGTGGTGCGCTATCGTAGTGCTGCACGCAATGCCCAAGCTGTGAACTGCTCCAAACTCTTCGCCGTGCTCTTCTCGAAAAACGCTGGGAGCTACGTCCTCGGCAGTGCTCACTTTGCGCAGCACGCGCGCAGCGAGTATCTCGCAAGTGTCCACGCAGCACGAGCGTTTGATGCTCCCGAGCAGTCGTTGTCGCCGAGCGCACAAGTGCATGACGCGTCACTGCCATCGCCACTTGCTGTACGCGACGACGTGCTGATTCAGACCAAGCTCGAAGAGTGCGTACGTGCGTCATAGCTACCAAGCGCACTCTCGTGCCTGCTGGAGCCTGGTGTGCATGCACTAACCATGTGTTTGTGCGTTGGTGAACGAATCGCAGTCTAGGACTTCGGCATGTCGTCACAGCAGCATCGAGCGACGGCTCGTTCGTCGCGTGCACGGAGCGGAAGATCCACCACTGGACCGAGCAAGTGTCCTACCCAGTCGCACTAGATGACGCACCCACTGACAGTGATGATCTCAAGAGCAACGCGTTTCCGGAACAGCAGCAGGAGCGACCTGTGGCGCTGAACCTTGACAAAGAAGGCGACTGCTTTGGCGTCCTCGGCGCGAAGAAGCTCCTTGCACGGACCAAGAACATCGCCGACGTCTCGTTCGTCAAGCAGCTCGCTGCAGGAGCGGACTTTGTATTCGCACTGACAGCAGCTGGAGATGTCTTTGCTTGGGGTGACTCAGCACTCGGACATCACGAAGTATCACCATGGCGCGTACCGTGGTTCCGAAGCAGTGAGAACAAGGTCGCGCGCATTGCGTGTGGACGCCACCACGTCCTCGTCACGACAACAAGTGGACTCGCGTACGCGTGGGGCTCCAACGTGTTTGGACAGCTCGGTCATGGCGACTCAAGCTCCATACTCGACGCACCTGTGGCAGAGCCTGCTGTGATTCACATCCCAGTCGCTCACAGTCAACAGCGCGCCAGTGCGACAAACGCTATGAGTACGAGTGCACCTGGTGCACCCGACAGTGACCACGCAGTGCTCGATGTGGCATGCGGCGATGACCACTCAGTGCTGCTGCTTGGCTCTGGCCGCATCTACGCGTTCGGGGACAACTGGCAAGGACAAGTGGGCGTCGATCCTGATAGCGGCGCACCTGATGGCAGCGTGTTCACGCCGACGGAGGTGGCTCTGCCAGATGAGCAGCTCTCTCCTGGAACTGAGACCGCTGCAGCAGCGTCTGCAGTCGCACCGTCGCCATTTGGAACGCGCGCGTACTTGATCACTGCGTATGGCGCCTCGACGGCAGCAGTGACGACACACGGCGACGTGTATCAGTGGGGACTTTGCGTCCCAAGCGGACCCGAGAGCGTCTGTGGTCTCGTCGCGCGCTGGACGCCGCAGCGACTGCCTATTCACGGAACTGAGGATGATGACGAGCACAAGGCATCATCCAAGCACCAGCGGCTCTTGTGGCACAGCATTGCGATTGCAAATGGTCTCGTTGTGCTCACGCAGCACACGGAGGTGCTGCTCACGTGACTGCTAGTCGAGTGTGCACGACCAACAGCATCGTTGACCAGCTAAGTGAGTGCTAGACGGTCGTCTAGAGCGGCTGCATCGCGAGCTGGAACAGATCGATTGCGTCTTCGTCCGTGTCGAGCGTGTCAGTGAAGACACGGTGTTGCTGGAGCTCGCACTTGGCATCAGCGACAGCTCTGGGCTCTTGTGTTGACTGCATTGCTGCCTGGTTGTGTGAGCGGAGGTTACGCTCGTGCAAGAGCGCGAGCTGGAGTGTGCGCAAGTGCATCTCGCGCTGCTGTACAAACGTCAGAGAAGGAGAGCAGAGGAACAGGCGAGTGTTCAGGAAGACACTGTGGACTGCGCAAGTGGGTGATAGGGAGCAAGCGAGCGAGCGAGATGCATGGAGGGTGAGAGGATATTGCAGAGATGGTGGAGCTCCTGGAGCTTCTCGAGCGCGGCGACTTCACATGCGTACGTCTCGAGCGGCGCAAGCGTCTCGATCGTCTAGCACGATGTGGGCACAATGACGCGAGCACTGAGGTGACGCTGCCATTCCATCGCTGCTTCGTGCACTGGACACGAATGCGCACGCACCTCGTGGACGCTGGACCAGACACGATGACGGTGCGCCAAGACCTCAGCGAGCGTCGTTTGGTGTTGCTCATCGTCTAAAGGCAGCAGGGACGACGCTGCTGCTGATGGCGCTGCTGCTGCAGCTTCAAACAGATCGAGGAAGGCGCTTGCAGGACAGTCAAGCGACATGGACGCATGGAACTCGACAACGCCAGCGCGTGGAGCACCATGCGCTGACTGTGGCTTGCGCTGCATCCTGTCCGACTGCTTGCCGCTATCGCTCGCGAAGGTATCTGGCTGTTCGTGTGTGAGGACACAAAAGGTCGCGAGCGTCCCAAACGTAACCACAACGACATCGTTGACACGCATGGACGTAACCACAAAGACATCAAAGGGCACATGGAGTACGTCTTCATTCATTCGCAGCGAGCGACCAGGGCCTCATAGTCTATTGCCTCCGAACAAATGCGAACGCACTGCCGCCGACCGCACGCTCTCTCTCATTCTCTCTCTCTCTTGCCTACGCACAGCCTCTCTCTTGCCTACGCACAGCCTCTCTCTTGCTCGCGTCGTCCGCGCACCAGCTCCACCACACACACGACGACGTCACGATACACACACTCACGCTGGATGGAGGTACGCAGGACGGGCCGCAGGACGGACGAGAGCGGTGCGCGCGATCGATACAAAGCGAGAGCGAGAGATCTCAGGCACTGCTGCGACAGCTCGATCCACAAGTGTCGTACGAAGCTGTCTAGAGCGTCACGCCGCTCATCGACGCGCTCGTGAAGCGCGCTGTGATGCGCTCGTGGTTGAAGCTCCCAGGCGACGTCACGCGACTGACCGTGTCGCGGCCGTCGATCGACTCGCCGGACGCACGCACGGGGCTCTGGAGCATCGGGATGCTGAACTTGCGGTTGTTCGCTGGCTGCATCGTCACAGCGTTGAGCTGGACGCTCGATGCCTCTGGCTTGGGCTTGAAGAGCGGCGGCTCGAGGTCGTGCATGTTCATCGCGGTGTTGTTCACTGTGTGGCTCGGAGGCGGCGGCAGCGGCGCTGCAGCCGTCGTGCCAGCGGCAAAGCCGGCGTGGCTGTTCGTCGTGCGCGGGTGCTGCATGAAGTTCATCTGCTGCTGGTGGGCGTTCGTGCGGCGCGGGAAGTCGTCAATGTCGTCGTCGTCGTCGTCGTCGCGGCGGTTGCGGCGGACGTAGAACGTCACGACCACGAGCGCCGAGACAATGACGCAGCCGATGATCACAGGGACGATCCAGCCGCCGGCGCTCTTGCTGCCGCTCTTGGTCGAGACGCTCGTCTCGCCACTCTCGCTCGACGACGGCGCCTTTGTGCCGTACTCGGACTTGACGTCGCTGCTCGTGAGCGCGGCGTTGCCAGTCGTGCCAGCTTCGTCTGCGACTGGCGCAGTCGTGGTTGTCGTCGTGACGGATGCGCGCGTCTTGACCGTCGCAACGACCGACTCGTCGGTCTTGTTCGAGCTCGCAGCGCTCGTCTTCTTTGGTGACGGCGTCGGTGTAGTCGTTGGTGGCGCAGTCGTTGCGCCAGCGTCGCTGCTGCTCGACTTGTCGTCCTTGTGCTTGTCGTCCTTGGGCTTGTCGTCCTTGGGCTTCTCTGTCATCGGCGTTGGTGTATTTGGCTCGGTCGTTGGCTTGACGGTCGGCGGCGGTGCCTCGCTCGTTGGCACAGGCGCAATCGTCGTCGAGCCGTCCGAGCTGCTCGCGAGGTCGCGGCGCTCGAGCGCGAGCGTTGGTGAGCACGTCGCGACAATCGCAGCCGCGACAATGAGCAGACGCAGCGAGCGCATGATCATGCTACAGCGAGTGAGTGAGTGCGCGCTCGTACGGAGAGGGCAAGTGGTGCTGATGCAGCAGATGAAGACGGTAAGACTCTCTGGCGCCGCGCAACAACGAGAGTAGTTGGATGGGTCGTTGGTTGTTGGTCCGTCGATCGAGTGACCTGCACGTGAGCGCACTGCGATTGACGGCGAGTGTGGCGGAATGGCGCGAGCGAGCGCGGCGCGAGGGATCAGCGCAGGTGCTTGCTGCTGTGAGTCTGTGTGCGCTCTTGTTGCTGTGAGTGCGTGACTGTGACTGACTAACTGGCCAACCAACCCGTTCCCTGCAAAAAGAGTCGGAGCGGATTTCAGCACGACGACGACGCGACGACAAAGCAGGATTCAAGAACAAAGCAGTGTCTGTGACGCTGCATATCGATGAAAGTGCGAGCGTGCGAGCGATGGTGTGAGTTGATATCACAGCTGTATGAAGCACGCCTTAGTTGCTGCATAGTGCGTCCTGAGGCCAGCACCTTGGAATCGAGCATACTGGACGCCTGCGCGTTTCAAAGCGCTCACTTGCGAACAGCGACAACAGCAGCAGCTTGCCTCAAGCAAGTCCTGCTGTTGTTGCTGATCCTGGTGGTGGTGGTGGTGGTGGTGACACATGTGTGTGTGCGTGCGTGCTTTTACCGAGCGAGTTAGTCACAGCGCAGCGATTATTCGAGCGCGAGCCTCTCGATGCGCCTCCATTAAAGCGGCCTCACGCACTCACTCACTCACTCACTCACTCACAAGCGCGCGCATGAATCTGGTCAAGGCGTTGGTCGCCTGTCTGTCCAAGTGTGTGTGTGTGGTGGTGAGCAATGCGAGTGTGAGTGGCTGCTCTCGACATCGACACCACCGAGCAAGGGACGCTGTCGTCGTCGTCGCGAGCCTGGCGTGTGGACCGCCGCTGGTCGATCTCTGCACAAGCGCTCCTCGACCCAGAAGACGACGTGGCGGAACATGTGCGCGACTGCGGTCGGAAGGAAGGAAGAGAAGGCGTCTGGACCGCTCGCTGCAGTTTGATCGACGAGCACCGAGCAGTTCAGTGTGGCAGCGCATCCTTTCGAACCATACAAATGCGCAGATAAACCACGTCACATCGCAATTGCTTCGTTGACGTGGACCACACTACGAATAGAGTGACCAACACAAAGTTGCCTTTTAGCTGCTTAGACGAAGCAGCAGCACGAAGCATGGCCACGCATGACTGCAACGAGCTATGATCGCGCTTGCACCTGCTGCACCGCTGCAGTAGTATGTTGAGCCCACATTGCCGATGCGCTTGCAGACGAACGAACCTCGCATCCGTTCGCTCGCACACATCGACAGGTGTCAAGTTGGAGTAGTGCGAGGTTCTGATGCCACGCTATTTCGATCGATCCAAAGCACAGACGACGTGCAGGAGTTGCAGTGGCAACAGACAAACAGCTCTGCTGCGTTCTGGAGTGCTGCAGCGCCACGCAAGTGCATCGTCACGATTGCCTGCTGCTGCCGCTACTACGGTGGTGATTCAGATCCGTAGCGATCAGCATGGTCTCGCCTCGCTCGAAGCGAAGTGGCAACTACTCAAGCGCGATCGTGCACCACAGCGGTGGCAGACCAGAGGAGAGCGCGCACAGGAACGAACTGAGCGCGAGTAGCAGCAGCACGAACCGACAAAAGTACGAGAAGAAGTACGCACCCGCATCGACGGCACCGAGCGAGGTACGACCAGCTTTATGAGCGTGCATTGCATTGCACTGCCGTTGACGAGTCCTCACGCTTGTGCTCGTGCTGTCTCCATCTCTTATGTGCATTGTCTCGATCGATTGGGACGCAATATAAGAGCTCGTCCAGTAGCAAGCACGTAGCAGCACTTGAAGCCCAAGTACGGCAGTCACTCGCGTCGTTTCGCGGAAGCCTCGACGCCACCAAGCTCGCACTTCCTGCTGCGAGTACGATCAAACAGTTCATCGCACACGTCGAGAGCGCAAGTGAGCGCGACACAGACATTGACGTCGCTGAGTTCCGCAAGTGCCTTTTTGCACTCGGCGTCTCGCCCGAAGACTCAGCGACGTTACTCGACAAGTTTGACGCCAAGAGCTCGGGGTACGTCGATGCAAAAGTGCTCGCAAAGCACTTGCTGCCCAACAACTACGGCACGAGTAGTGGAGGCAAGCTCGCTATGGCTAAAGACACGTCAGCGACTACTGCGAGCACGGACGCAGCAGTAGCAGAGGAGCGCGCGATGAAGCAGCTCCATCGTAAAGTGATTGAGCGCGTGCTCGTGAAGAGCAAGACGCAGAGCATCAAAGACGCGTTCCGGCAATACGACACGGACCGGCGCGGGTACTTGACTCTCACGCAGTTCCGCGCCTGTGCGCGCGGCCATGGCTTTGTCGGCACGGACGTCGAGCGCCTGATCAAGTACTTGGACCGCGACAACCAAGGCACGATCGCATTCCACGCGTTCTCTGGTGATCTCAAGCTCGGCGCGAGTCAAGCGTACCCCAAGTCGCCACCGAAGAAGCAGCCACAGCAGCTCGCGTCGCCGCCCGGCAAGCACGAAAGCAGCAATAGCACTAGTCCAGTAAAGAGCAAAGCGAGTGGTGCACACAAGTCTCAGCACGACGATCCGCTCGAAGCGATTCGCGCAAAGCTCCGGCAGCGCGTGATGGGACACAGCAAGAGCATTCGCGAAGTCTTTTTGGACTTTGACGACGACGGCAATGGCCACCTCGACTACGACGAGTTCGAGCGGTTCATGGTCAAGTACAAGTTCACGCTGGAGGAAGCGTGCCAAGTCATCGACTTCCTCGACCGCGACTTCTCTGGCACGATCGACTACGACGAGTTTGCATCTGGTCTCCTGTTCTATCGACCACCGCCAGTCGCGCCGGCAGCCGCAGTGTCTTCGACCACAAGTGGAGCGTCACATGTGAGTCACAGTAGCTCAAGCGTACTGTCGCCTGCGAAAGCCACTCAAGTGCTGCGTAGTGTGCAGCAGCGGCTGTCGGAGAAGCTCGAGAGCAGCACAAAGAGTGCGCGAGCGCGTCTGCGCGAAGAGTTTAGCAAGTTTGACACGGAGCACAAGCGCGGGCTCGACTACCAGGAGTTTGGTGCGTTCTTGGTCGGCATGGGCATCAAGCTCAAGGCCGACGAGCTCAGCGCGTTGCTCGCAATCGTCGACACGGATGGCTCAGAGGTCATTGAGTTTGACGAGTTTGCCAAGCTGTACCACGCTGAAGCAGACGACGGCGAGGATGGCGATGATGGAGGCAACGATGAACACAGCGCTGGCAACGGCGACGAGCGCCTGCGCGCAGTCTTCCTCAAGTACGACGTCGACTGCAGTGGCTACCTCGACTACGACGAGTTTGCGCAGCTCATGCGGGACTACGGCTTCTCAGAGACCGACATCCATCGCGCACTCACGCACGTCGAGCAAGAAGTGGTCAGTGGCGATAGCGCCATAGCGACAGTGGCATCAAAGAGTGGACGCGTGAGCTACAGAGCGTTTGCTTCCGTCGCACGCAAGAAGAAGCTCAACTTTGCCAGCAGTCGTGCATCGCCAAAGCAGTCACTAGCGGCATCGAGCGACAGCGCACACGCGCTCTGGGTCACGCGCGTGCTCCAGAAGCACCGGTCGCTCGAAGACGCGTTCCGCGGTCATGACACGGATGGCAGCGGCGAGCTCGACCTCGACGAGTTTCGCCGGTTCATGAAGCACTGCGGCATGCGGCGCGACGGTGCGATCGACGCGCTCATTGACGAGCTCGACGTAGATGGGAGAGGCACGATCAGTCTCCGCGAGTTCATGCGCGTGTTTGGTCGCAGCGGCTCCAAGACGAGCAAGCAGCACCAGGCGCCATCATCACAGGACGTGAAAGCGCGCCTTGTGCGCTTGCGCGAGCGCGAACTCGCGTGGCTGGACCAAGCGCTGCGCGTGTACGACTCGGTCGAAGACGCGTTCCGGGACTTTGATCGCCACGCCCGGAACGAACTCTTGCTCGAGCAGTTCCGCGACCTCATGGCGCAGTTTGGCATCACGCACGACGACGACATTGCGCTCTTGTGCAAGCGCCTGGACGTCGATCGGTCCGGTTCGATCGACTTGAGCGAGTTCCTCACAGTGTTCAACGCTCAGCGCTTAGTGGCTGCAGCGCAACGGACCACTACGAACCCAAAGGCCAGTGCAGCAGTCGCGTCCAAGCGCGAGCGTGTGTCATCACAACGTGCGGCTGAAGACGCGTGGATCGAGTGCGCGATCGAGACGCACGGATCCATTCACGCAGCGTTCAAGGCGTTCGATCACGACTGCAGCGGTGCGCTCGACACTGACGAGTTCGAGCGCCTCATGCACGCGTTCGGTCTGAACGATCGCGAACACATTGCGACGCTATGCAAGCGCCTCGACGTCGATCGCTCGGGCTCGATCGACTACGATGAGTTTGCAACAGTGTTCTACGAAGCGCGCCTCGGTGACAGTGGCGCCGCCGCATCACCATCGCGTCGCGTGAGCACAAAAGCGCCATCGCCAACACGGTCGAGTCCTGACGCGAAGCGCGCGCGCATGACTCGTCAGCGCGAGCTCGAGCTCAAGTGGCTCACGCGCGTCCTGAGCTGCCACGCGTCGATCGAAGCGGCGTTCAGCGAGTACGACGCTGACGGCAACGGCGCGCTCGACCACGACGAGTTCACGCGCATCATGAAGCGCTACGGCATCGTTCGATCCGACGACATCGCGGCGCTGATCAAGCGCCTCGACCTCGATGGCTCCGGCACGATCGACTTGGACGAGTTCACGACAGTGTTCAATCCACTGCGCCTCGATGCGCGCAGTGGCAACAGCCACGGGCCAAACCACCTCCCTGGCATGCTCGCTCCAAGCGACGACGACGCCATTGACCCCGACGAGCTCGAGTCGATCTTGGAGATCGAGCGCGAGCTCGCAGCGCGCATGCTCGCAACGACACGGGATCTCCGGTCGGCGTTCCGCAAGTACGACCTCAATGGCAACGGCCGCCTCGAGTACAAGGAGTTCCGGCAAGTCCTGCGAGCGTACCGGTTCCCAGAGCCCGAGATCCGCAAAGTCATTCGCCACCTCGACCGCGACGTCTCGGGCTTCATTGACTACAAAGAGTTCATCGCCGGCTTCAGCGTTGGAAAGGACGCGAACGACCGCGGATCGCCGAGTGGCACGCGGCGAACGAGCAATACGAAGAACAGCAACGCAAGTCCAATGCGCAAGCCCAGTGCTATGACGACGACGACTACAACGGCA
Organism: Globisporangium takayamanum; assembly: GCA_023333735.1. Taxonomy (NCBI): domain Eukaryota; phylum Oomycota; class Peronosporomycetes; order Pythiales; family Pythiaceae; genus Globisporangium; species Globisporangium takayamanum. Next base: position 16,243 of record JAASFL010000467.1, read on the forward strand.
GGGACCAAGCAGCGCGAGAGTGGCACGAGCGAGAGGAACAACACGGTCGAGCGGCTCAAGAAAGACCTGCTGGCAAAGATCCTGAGTACGTACGGCACAGTCCAGTCCGTCTTTCGCGAGTACGACCGTGCGCAGCAAGGGCGCTTGAGTGCACCGCAGTTTGAAGCGCTCGTGATGGATCACGGCTTGACGCGACGTGACGCAGCTGTGCTGCTCGAAGCATTTGATCGAGACGGATCCGGGACGATCGAGTACGAAGAGTTCCTCGCTCAGCTCGTTGTGCGCGTTGCGATGTAGGACAACTTACTGATCTACGACGCGCTGCTCACTCACGCTGCAGCGTTCTCAGCTGCGAGCTGCGCGATCGCACGTACGCGTCGCTCACTCAGACTCGGGTCCACGCGCATGAGCGCTTCCCAGAGCTCGAGCTTCTCTGGACGGTTCGACGCCAAGTACTGTGTCATCACCACACGGAGCCACACGTCAGTCTGTTAGCTACAGCGTGTGAAGACAGCAGCTATCTTGACGGAAGACGTACCCGCTCGGTGCCACGAAGCGTCGAGTACTGGAACGTCATGCGCTCGCGCACGAGACGCTCGGTTGCGCACTTCTTGCTCTGGATCTGCTCCTGGAGCGCAAGGAGCTGCTGGCGGTAGATCGACGTCGTGGTCGCTGTGGTTGGGAGACGCAGTGCGTCCATCGAGTACCCTAGCGACTGGGGTCCAAGTGCAGCCGGTGCGGGTGGTGGTGGCAGCGTCACTGGAGAAGGTGAGCTGGCGTATTGTGGCAACGACTCACTCGACTGCGGCGCTGATCGCCCAGGCAAAAGTGGCGTTGGCGGTGGCGCACTGTGCGGCGCTGACAACGGCAGTGGCACTGTTGCCGCAGTGGCGATGACGCTGTGCATACCGTCTGGCGTGAGATCGGTTTGCACGCCTGCGTGGTTCCCTGTAAACTGCGTACTCGCGTCTTTCGACGCTCGCGCGCGCTGGTTACTCGTACTCGCGGACAATCTGGACACGCGAGCGAGTCGACGACCGTGCGCTTGTTGTTGACGACACTGACGGCTGGAGCTGCTCAGTCCTAGAAGGAGCAGTTGTCTCAGTCTTAGCCCCAGTCTCTTTGAGTGCTGCGACTGCGTCTCGTGCAAACGCTAGGACTGTCGGAGTTACTGCTGCTACTGTTGCTGTTGGTGTTGAACACGGTTGAGTCGCTTCTGAATCAATGAGTCTGGTTGTGTTGTCTGTTGCCAATGGTGGCTCAAGTAGCGCTCGCTCGGAAGGATCTGGTGCTGCTACGTCCTGCGTCACTGCAGCAGCAGCCGTTCGACTCGGTGGTTCACTCGTTGGTTCTACCGCTTGCACCTCGTCCCTGCCGCTTGCCTCGCTGCGGTTGGATTCGAGCAGCGCACTCCGGTCACTTGCGTTGCTGTCATGGGACTCGCTCGCTTGTGTCGCTGGCAGCGCATGGGGAGTCGATGGAGTGATCCCAGTGGTGGCATCGTCGCGCTTGGCGTCGCCAAAGTCGTCGGAAAAGTCCATCGAGTAGTCAAAGTTTGGCTCTGCTGACTTGAGCGACTCGGCTTTGTCCAGAAGTAGTGGAGATTGTGCACGTCCAGTAGCAGTAGCAGCAGCAGCAGGAGTGGCCACTGCAACGTTAGACTCTTCGTCAAAGTCCTCTTCTTCGTACGCGCCACTCTCGGACCCAGCCACAGACTGCCTCGCCACGGCGTCTCGCATCGCTGGCTGTGGCGCTGCACTGTCGTCATCCGCACCGACGCTCTCGACGTAGTCGCTCGTGCTGCTCGCAACGCTCTCATTGTCATCGTCAGCGCGTCTTGTGACTGCAGGAGTAGCCTCAGTCGTCTTCACAGTAGGAACAGAGACAGAGACAACACGAGAGGTCGCTGCTGCTGTTGCCACCACTGGCAACTGCAGATGCACTCGCTGCCTTGGTAGTCGATACGCTTGCGATCTGCTGCAGTGTCGCTGTCGCTTGCTTTGCTCGCTCGGCACTATCGTCCGGGTCGACACTGTCGCCACCATAGTTGCTGCTGTCGGAGAGACTCACGCGCTTGCTCCTTGTTGTCGCCGCTGCTGATGTCTTTGCTGACGACACAAGAGCAGACCCTCCTGCTTTGCTCTTTGGCTTTGCTTTCGGCGAGTCGTCGTCCTCACTGTTGCTGTTGCTGTCGTGCGAGAACTCCATCGAGTCGTCCATGCTCAGCTCCACGCGCTGGCGCGACCGCGCACTAGTGCAATCGATCAGTGACCTCGTGAGTGCGCTGCTTGCCAAGTCAAAGCACGCGAGCATCTACTGCCATTTATACAATCAATAGAGATGCACACAAGCACAAACATACCTTGCTTGGCTCGTGGCTTTGGTCTCGACTGCCTTGGTCGAGTACTTGGACAGAAAGCTCTTGGCTTTGTCGAGCGCGCTGGTGCTGCCACCAGCACCAGTCGATGAAGTCGCAGCTGCTGTGCGCGCAGCCTGCGGCGCTGGCTGCTTGACAGCAGGCTTCTTTTTGTCAATGGACTCGCCGTTGCTGCCATCGTCGCTCGCACTGACGCTCATGCTGCTGTCGTCGCCACTGCTGTCGCCGCTGCCACTGTGCTGTCGAGCACTGTAGCTTGGAGCGTTCGTGCGCGCCTGCGTGCTGCTGTTGCTGCTGGGAATCGCAA
>JAASFL010000468.1:0-18924 GCA_023333735.1 Globisporangium takayamanum
CTTTTCTCGGTACATTCCCAAACAGCAATACAAATTGCTGTGATAAGCGAGAATGTACCGAGAAAAACCGTACAAAATAGACCTCCACTCTTGCGAGAGTGGAGGTCTATTTTGTACGTTTTTACTGGAGCTTTCCCACACAGCTCATCAAACTGCTATGAAGTGCGGGAATGTACCGAGAAAAGCCGTACAATTCGCGTCGCCACATCGTGTGCGACTTTTTCGGTGGGGCTTGCATACAAACTTCAAGTCAAGCTCGTTTGATGTCGCCTCTCCCAAAAAATCTTGATTTTTATCTCTCCGCAGAGAGTTTGTATAAATTGCAGGACAAGTACGTGCATGCGCGCTGGCTCGTGTGCTGTCCAGCAATGGACCTCGTCGCGGTGCTCACTGTCGACGGCCAGCTCATCGTCCACGTACGTGCTCAAGCAACTTGCTCGCTCTCTGCGACTCTGATGGCACCGAGTACCGTCACACTGTTGTGAGGCACTGGATTTTCTTCACTGAACTACGGTCATTCACTACTTGTGCATGGGTGTTCGACGTTGATCTGTGCACTCGAGTTGCCCAGCTAGACACCGAGTCAGTAAGACCTGTCCACCCCAGACTTGAGACCGACCGTCCGATGACGAGGACCTCCTTTGTCATAGTGCTTTGATTGACCGCGAGTGCATTGTGGGTGTACTATACCACGTTGGACGTTGGACACGCTCGCGGATCCAGTCAAACTTGCGCACAGAGAACGACCAAGGGCTTGTAGTGACGTCGTTAGTGCAACGGAGCAAGCAATCAAGTGAGTGCGGTTCATGCACATGTTCCTACGCTGTTGACAGCCAGAGGCGCTTTCTGTGACCACTTGCGGCATTCGGTGAACGAATGCACGCACTCACGCACTCAGTACAGCTCATTCGACAACCTCTCGTCTAGCACGAGCAACACGAGCACGCACCGTTCAAAGCCACCAGTGCCTGAGTGCGATGACGCTCACTACTCTACTTCAGCTCTTCTGCTGCTTCTGCTTTGCCATCTCTCCAGCACTGGCGCGCGAGAACGCGACTGTGCTCCAACGCCCCGTTGTGCAAGTGAACGTGAGCGCGAGGGCGAACGCAGGGTTCACCAGTCTCTGGTAGATCAACAGCGCTGCAATCGAGCTCGACAAACTGACGCTGGACGTCCCCGGTCGCGTGTTTGTCTCGCACGCGCCGTCAACGCTGGCGTCTGCTGAGTCTACAGCGGAGATTAAAGTCTCAGGCAGCTCAGAAGATGTGGTCAAGGCGGTCGGTGTCTACTACAACAATGGCTCAGTGAGCGTGTCGACGACGCGAAAGCCGCTCGCAGGCGAGTACCTCCTTACCGAGTTGGTGCTGCGGAAGAAGAACTCGGTGCGCAAAGTCTTCTCTGACGGTCCAGGCGACGTCGTGGTCGAGCAAGACGTCCTTGCGAGCTCCGACGCGTCAATGAGTGGAAGCCGTGCACGTCGACTGCAGCAGGACTCTACCGCAAGTGCGTTGATGTCAACGGCACCGCTTGCGTCGTTTGCGAGCACTAGCGCTCCAGGCTTCGTGATCGACGAAGTTGTGAGCAACAGCAAAGAAGGCAGTGACATCACTGCTGTCAAGGCGCGCACGTGGATGATCCGCCACACAGGAAACACAGAGCAAGCACGCGTTGACATTCGACTTGCTGCACCTGGAGCTGCGATCGTGGACCAAGTGCGCGGATACAGCAGCAGTGAGCCATACACTGGTCGCGTCATGGTGCTCGGAGAGAACGTGTCGCGACTCGATCAAGTCGAGGTCGTCGCGGTCGCGGCGACTCCAGTATCTGGCGTTCCGAGTTTGCAAGTGCGGCTCAAGCCAAGCGCGTCAGCCAGCTCGATACCAGGTAACTTCACGACGATCATTGGACTCACACAAGCGTCTCCAGTCGGTGCAGTCGTCGCTGAGAACGTCCGTGTGAAAGAGATGCAGAAGGACGGTGAGTCCTCAGGCGAGGTGCTGCAAATTGCCAACAGTGGCGAAGGTACCGTGTTCATCGCTGCGGCCAAGAGCGCGATCGTTGCCTCGAGCGTGTCGCTCACAACACACAAGACTGGCAGCATCCAAGTGGAGCTTGGTGCACTCTGGACGAGCGACGTGCTGTCACTAGCGACAATGAGCTCCGGTGCGATAGTGTTCCGCGGCGAGTCCATCAGCTCGCAGATCACTGCTTCACCAAGCGCGATCGGCCGAATCTGCGTCGATGCGAGCCACAACCTGACAGGTGTGAGCGTCGCTGGTGGTAGCTCCGAGGACGATGCACGCACTAAGCGAGTCTCGTTCACAGGCAAGACTAGTGGTGCAGCTGCTGTTACGTGCGTCAAGCTGAGCGTGCCAGCGCGTGTGCCCGGAGAGACCACGTCTAGCACATCGCCAGAGACAGGAGCAGAAGGATCATCAGGCACATCGCAGCCGACAAGCAGCGCTGCTGCTGCGAGTATGAGTGTGCTGTCTCGAGCGGCATGGGTAGCACTCGTGCTTGCGATCACTGGGAGTATAGAGTTGTAGCGAGGCACGCGAGCGTAACATGAACAAGGGCAGTGCCTTCCAATGAGTACAGACATCGACAAGCCATAGCGTCACGCACTCTATTCGTTGCATCGCAGTCCATTCATTCATTCATTCATTCGTCGATCAACATCCGCTACGCTTTCTCGGCTGGGAGCACGTAGACAAACTCCTCGCGACTGCGCGAGCAGCTCTTTGGGCAGCTGTACACCAGCACGCCCATCCAATCCATGGCAGTGCCAGCTGACTTGAGCGCAAGCGGAGGAGCTGCTGCTGCACTAGCGTCCAGTGCTGGTGCTGGCGCTGCGGCAGGTGCAACTGGACTCGCAAACGCGTCGACTTTGAGAAAGTACATGAGTGTCGGCGTGAGCTGGAGCTCAAACACGCGCTCTTCGCCGCAGACGCACGTCGGGACTTTCAGGTTCTGCGGCTTCGGCATTGGCCAGAGCGGCTCGCCGCCGTAGTCGTACCGGAGACACTGGAGCGGACAGCGACTCATGCGCTTCTGGAAGCGCAGAAAGTGGCGCTGCTGCGCCGGTGTCTTCTCGTACGACTCGCTCGACGCTTTGCCAGTTGCACCACTGCTGCTGCTGCTGTCAGCTCCGCCCTTCTTGGCGCTCGAGAGGATCTTGCGCAAGTCGCCGACATCTGCGGACTTCTCCTCTTCCTCTTGCTTCATGTAGTCCTCCAGCAGCGCGTTCTCGTGCGAGTAGTCGTTCTCAGCAGTGTAGTCTTCGTACGGCTCGTCGACGACTTCAATCGGCTTGGCAGGGAACGCAAGTGGCGCTGCCTGTGCAGATGGAGCACCTGGTGCACTTGCGAGTGGCGCTGCTGCCGCACTCGGCTTGCTCGGCTTCTTGCTCGCACTCGGGTTTGTTGCAGCCGACATTGCGTCGTCACGCTGCAGCAAGAGCTTCTCCAAGTCGATCACGTCGTCACTGGCACCGCCACTCGTGCTTGCAAACGGGTCGTCGCTGTCGTCGTTGTCGCCCCAGTCGCTCGAGTCGCTGTCGGACCCAGCGTCCCATGCACTCGCGACCTTTTGTGGTGCTGCAGCGCTTGGACTAACGCTCGTCGTTGCTGCTGCGATTGCTGCGACTTCGTTCTCATCGCGGAGCACACGCCAGCTCCCAGGTGTCTCTGTGCACGCGACCGAGTTGCAGCCAAACACGTACAGCGTGCGGTCTGTGTCCACTGGCGCGTACACTTGCGTGACAAGGAACAGTGGCTTGCTGCAGTTTGGGCACACAAGCGTCGCAGCTTCCTGTGGCGGTTCACTGCGGTTGTACCACGCCTGTGAGTCCAAGCATCCATGCATGCGAGCAGCGCAGCCGTTCGTTTGTTCGTTCGTTTGTTAGCATTCGTGAGCACATGAGCCACAAGCGATGCCATTGCAATCGCGCAGCGACAGCAAGAGAGTGTGAGAGATATGGACGCACCGGAGAGCCGCCGGCTTTGCATGTGTATGGCGAGCTGTCGTCGACACTCTGGCGCTCCTGCACTGTGCCGAGCAGCACGACGCGCTCGTCGTCGTCGCCAGCCATGTTGTCTGTTGGATGGATGTCTGTGCTGGTCAAAACCGTGACCAAAACGATTGCCGCAAATCGAGCCAAGTATGGTGAATTGTTGTGTTCGTTGGACCCAAATTATTGAATTGGGCAGAAACCTTATCGACCAATCACTGCGCAGAAATGAAATATCGGTTATAAAAGGTTTCAACACCGTCTTTAAACTAAAAATCAAATATCAAAAAAGATGTCCAAACCCTTTCAAAATCGATAGGACGGAAGTGGCATTTTATATAGGCGTTTCGAGCCAATTGGTTTTCATGTGTCCGGTCATTTTGGAAGCGGACAGGTGAAAACCATTTGGCTCGAAATGTCTATATAAAATGCCACATCCGTCCTATCGATTTTGAAAGGGTTTGTCGCGTTTGTGACCGCACGATTCCGACGTGATCGAGCGACAAATACGTGCGACAAATGCGACAAATACCAACCGTCCATTTGACCGCTCGCTCGCTCATCAAGCATCTAGCATCTAGCATCAAGCACACGAAGCACACGCACGAGCGCATCAAGCAGCATCAAGAGCACCACGAGCACATCGCGACCATGAGCAGCAACAGCAACAACGACAGCGTGCCGTCCGAGTTCCGTATCTCGGAGAAGTGGGACAAGTGCATCGAGAACTTTACGCTGCACTTTGCTGCGGGTCTCGTCGCTGGTGGCCTCACGTCAGTCGTCCTTGCGCGTACGTGTGTGTGTCTGCATTGTGTTGCGCTCGCTCGCTCACTCACACGAGCACTCACACTGTATGTGGCTCGATCTCTCTCCATGTAAATGAACTCATATTCACAACGACAACTGCAGGCTCGGGCGGTGCGCGTGGCGCGCTCACGGGCTTTGGCGCAGGTGCTGGCGCCGGCTCGAGCTGGACGACGTGCCAGCTCGCATTCAAGGGCGACAGCGACGCGCAGGCGCAGCTCGACAAGTCCGACAAGCTCGTGGACGAGATCAAGGAGAAGATCGCTCGGTCGTAAACGTATCACGAGCGCCAGTGGCTCGTCGCCGCAGTGAGCGCGGCTGCTGCTTTGTCGACACTAACCGCGTCCGTGAGTGTGCATCCTAGCGCCAAACTGACTGGCAGCAGCGCTTCGTACGCACGAGCAGTAAGAGAAAGAGAACTATGATACTTTATGCGGATCTCTGTCTCGCAGAGTCGTCGACTGTGCGTCTGTGCGTTTGCGTGCTAGCTGCACTACTTTCAGTAGCAGCGATGACTAGGACCGCCGCGCAACTGTCACGAGCAGCTCCGAGGCGCCAATGTTCACGTGGTTCGGTGCACTTGTGCTGAGCTCGTGCGGCTCATGTGGCTCGACAGACTCGTCGTTGATGTACGAGCCGTTCGTGGAGTCGAGGTCGACAAACACGACGCGGCCATCGGGCTCGAGACGGAGCTGTGCCGCACATGTCGAATGGATTATCATGCAAATGATCAGGACGTCAGCACAGTCACGTAGAGAGATAGATAGACAGAAAGACAGCATGAGCAAGTGTTCGCACCTGTGCGTGCGTCGTCGACACCTCGGCGTCCTTAGGCAGGCTCAGTCCGTTGGGTGCGCGGAACTTGCGGCCAGTCGAGCGGCCAATGAGGCACGACCGACGTGCGACCTGGTCATGCGATCACATGTGAGCGCAGTGTGAGGCGGCACACAAAGGCACATATAGGGCACGTGCAGCTGGAAGCAACAACAGTGCGAGACGTACGGCGTCCAAGTGGAGAGCGAACACGTGCCCTTTGTATGGACCCGCGACGCACTTGATGCTGACGTCGAACGCAGTTGGACGCAGTGCAGCTGCGCTCACACACCGATGGATGCATGCAACGTCCAGTTAGCTCGACTCGCTGATACTATACAGATGCACACACACAGACGCACCGTCCAAGTCACTCGGCAGGTTCTCTTTCTCTGCTACGATGCTGCTCAGGATCGCCCGCTTTGAGCGCTCAAACTCGCTGCGAAGGTCTGCACAGCGCGCTTTCGTTTGCTCTAACAGGCGCTGAGGTCATATACAAGCAAGCAAAGCAAGCGATAGCGTGTCAGTGAGAGAGAGATGCTCACGAGGTACAAGTGCTCATGCGATGGACGCACCTCGGCCGCGCGGTCGCAGTCCTGTCTAAAGAACGTCTCGACGTTGATCGACTCGTCAAGTTCGACCACACTCTTTGTAGGTGCTGCTGATGTTGCGCTGCTACTACTTGTGCTTGCTTTGTCTTCTACTTGTGCGCGTGCTGCTCGACAGACACAGGTAGGCGTTGTTGTTGGTAGGTCAGTTGGACATCGTTCTCTCAAGAGCACTCATTGAGGGCTATAGCTGCAGCAAGTAGACAACTGAGCGCACCTCGCTTGGCATTACACTCGCCACTCGCTGCTGCTGCTGTCGTCGTCACGGCTGCTGCAGCGCTACTGTCGCTCGCTGCAGACTCGAGCTGCTCTTGCTTGCGCTTCATGCTCGCGTTTGACAGCTCGAGTGTTGGCAACCAACTCAAAAGCAGCAAATTGACTACTAAGAAGTCATTTGGCATTCCAAAACAAGCACAACTCAACAGACACAAGACACACACGGCATGGCGGATGCGCGGCAGAAGAACGTGATCGTGAGCAAGCCGATCGTGTACGGCTCGGCAGCGACGTACCTCGGACGCAAAGCCGAGGAGACAAAGACGCACCGCTGGTCCATCTACCTCCGCGGCGTCGACAATGAAGACCTGTCGTACATGATCTCGAAAGTCGTGATCACTCTGCACATGAGCTTTGCCAACCCCGTGCGCGGTGCGTGTGTGTGTGCTCTCTATTCATGCGTGTTTGTTTGTGTGTGTACGTGCTGATGCGTCTGTATGCACGTATGTGTCTTGCATCACGTGACGCCACGCGCTGCTGCAGTGCTGACAGAGCCGCCGTACGAAGTGACCGAGTTTGGCTGGGGCGAGTTCGAGACGCGTATTCAGATCCACTTCCACGACGCACACGAGAAGCCGGTCGACATCATCCACATGCTCGTGCTCTATCCGCCTGGGAACCAGCCAGCGAGCACGAAGAAACCAGTGATCAGCGAGTTCTACGACGAGCTCGTGTTCAACGAGCCGACCGAGTTCTTCTACAAGAAGCTCATGGCAGGTGCGTGCGCTTGTGATAGTGTGACGATCAATGGGCATACACGACTGTGCAAAAGGCTCACCACTCAACTCAATGATACGTGGTGAGCAGGACCGGACCGTGAAGCGCCACCGCACGCGCTCCAAGAGTTCTTTCCGACGTACTCGGACGTCGCTGTGCTCAAGACGCTCGCACAGGCGCAGGAGTTTGTCAGTCACGAGCTCCATGAAGCGAAAGAGCAGCTGCTGCACGCGGACTTGGAGATCAAAGAGCTCCGTGACCGCATCGCAGAGCACACGAAGAAGAAAAAGCTCGCGGACAAGAGCGTAGCGGCTGCATCAGTCACTGCAGGTCCGAGTCAGTAGTAGTCAGTCGTGCGTCGCTCTTACAGCAACAGTCGCATATCCACCGTCCATTCATCCGATCCTGGAGAGTGCTTCGAGGCTCAAGAGTACTCTCAGAGTCACAGAGTCACAGAGTCACACTACAACGTCATCCAAGTGATACAGACATTTAGACAGATGCACAAGCGAAGGATGATGCGACAGAATGCTCTTGTTCCATTCAACGTGTGCGCACCATGGCGTGTGGCTAAATAGGCTGGTGGGTAGTGGTGGTTGCTACGAATAATAAGGCGCAAGTGCTTAGACAGCGCGCGTCGCAGTCGTCGCGTGCTCTGGTGCTGCGTCGTGCGTGCGTGCCCAGACGTTCACGAGCTCGAGCCCGCGCTCGACTTCGCGGCTGCTGAGGTCGTCGCGCGGCTTCATCGTGAGCAGTTCGTCATGCGTTGGCGACGTGAGCAGCTGCTGGTCGTCCGAGTCCGAGTCTGCTGTGTCGTCGCTCGACTCGAGGAGCTCGTGCGCCTCGGCGTCTTTTACTGCGACGCTCTTGCCTGGAGCTGCTGCCTTGTCGGTCTTGTTCTTCTTGCTGAAGCAGTCCATGCGAACCCAGTTGAGTCCAATGCCAAGGAACGACACAGCAAGTCCGATGAACTGCTCGAGCGACAGGATGTGGCCAAACAGAATGACCGAGAGCACGATGCTCAGGACCTTGCGGCACGTCCCGATGATCGACGTCGTGAGCGCGCCGAACTTGCTGATCGTGAAGAAGATGAACGCCTGGCCCATTGCGCCAGTAAGACTCAGGAGCACGAGGTTCGGCATCGACGGGATCACTTGGTCCACGAATGTCGGGATCTCGCCCATCACGACCATGCCGACGGCGGCGAACACGCACTTGTACACATTCACAGTGTACATGAGGTCGAACGCGCCAATGTGGTACTGCTCCATGTACTTGTCTTCCAAAGCGCCAGTCGCGCCGTCAAACAGCAGCGACAGCAGCAAGAGCGAGAAGCCGAGGAAGACGTTCGGCGTGCGCTCGTGCACAGCGACGTGGTCGCGGATCTCGTTGGTCTGGACTGCTTTGTGGTGCTGCTTCTCGTGCGCCGTGCCGACGAGGAACACGGCGACACCGATCGAGAGCACGACGACCGAGACGTACTTCTTCAGTGCGTACTTCTTCCCGAGGAACAAGCCCACGAGCATGACTGGGATCGACTTGCACGACTTGCCGAGGATGCGCGTGATGAACGTGACGTAGCGCAGCGCGACCATCGACGCAATCGTCGACCCGAACGCGAGCAAGCCGACAATCACGAGCTTGCTCTGCGGCATCGTCGATGGTGCCTCTTTGTTCGCTGCACGGAGCGCGAGCGCCACGAGCGAGTAGAAGAAGCAGAACACGAACGTGAGCGACATCTCGCCCAAGACGCGGTGGTTCGTCATCTTCTCGAGCACGAGGCCATTGAGCGTGAACGAGACCATGATGCCGAGGAAGCAGTACACGAGGAGCCAGAAGCTCTTCTTCGACGCGGCGGCTTCAGCGGCGTCCGTCTTTTCCTGCTCGGTCACTGCGACGACCTGGATGCCGTGCTTGCCACCACTCTCGAGGTCGTTCACATCGACGTACTTGACTGATGTCTGGAGACTCGAGTCGAGCACGATCTCAGCGTACGGCAAGTTTGGGTTGTCGGACGACACGCTGGAACTGTGGGCGTCGGCGTGGCAGACCATGTTTGCCACGAGTTGAGGAGTGCGTGTGGAGCGAAGAAGAAGAAGGTTGGTTGACGGGTGGAGAGCTGCGAGTCACGGACGATGGACCTGAGTCGCGCAGAGGAATTCCACTTGTGCGGTCTTCATGCACGCGCGCGCTTGCAAGGCGCCCGACTCGCTCGTAGACACGAAAGACGCCGAGACAGACAGACAGCAGACAGATACACTCGCCTAGCCCACACACTCACGCACTCGAGCCTGTTGCTGCAGCCTCTGTTGCGCCGCCGACCGATGAACCGATCGATCCACCGATCACGCGTGCGATCGAGCGAGCGCTGTTTGCAGTCACTTGACTCTTTCGCGTGTTTTTTATTCCGCCTATACAAAGTGCAAGTGAGGCGCCACCACCGGTCTGAGTGGTCTGAGGCTGCTCGACGCCATCTCGCGCGCTGATTCGTTCGTGCGCGCGGCCAATGAGCTGCGCGAAAGTGCGTGGATCAGCGCTGCTAGCCCTCGATATAGCCTGCAAAAAGTGGTACACTCGACATATTTGTATCTAATTGCTATTATAAAGGAGAAACCTGTCAAAGAGACTAGTGTCTGAAGCGCCACTTGTCAGTCACTTGCATTCACTATACCTACAAAGCGACGCATACCGAAACCACGTCACATCAGTACGCTGCTGCGATAGGCTCTTTCGAATTCATAAATGTCAGAAAAATGGATTGCGTCATTTCATAAATGTAGACATGCGTGTCCCACACCACTTCATTGCGTACATTTAAGCGTTTCGACTGTACATACACTCGTCTATCTTCTGCAATTGCGATTTTACACGAGCAAAAGTGCAGCAATAAGCGAGAGTCTCGACTTGCGCTCGAGAGGAAGATGGGAACACAAGCGACCGCATGGCGTGTGCGAAGCGATGAATGGCGAGCAAGGATGCAAAAAGTGTTTTCGCAACCACGTTTGTTTGGACGCGCTAGGTGACTCATGTCAGGACGCCAAAGGTCGCAGTTGGTCCTAGGACTCAAGCTCATCGAGGAGCGCACATGAGCGCATGAGTGCTCGCCAAGCAAGGTCTCCATGCTCCTCCTGCAGCACTAGCACGAATGCGCTTTCACCGGTCGCATGGACATGCTGACATGTGGCCAGCACGAGTGGATGCACGATGGCTGGTGCACAAGCCTCGCTTCCGTTCGACTAGAATTGCAATATTGACATCCATGCCGATCATTTATGTAAATCCACCACCGGCAAAAAATGAAGCCATTTCGAACGAGCTTGCTTCACTCCATTGACGCGCTCGATCTGCTCAGGCTGCAAACTGCAGACAGAAGCTCAGTAGCGAGAGCAAGATGGTGGAGCTGATAGGAGGTCACGTGCTCATGTTATCCGTGGGTCTTACTGACGGAGTTAGTGGTGCTTGATCTCAGTTGCAGCCTTGCGAAGACGGACTCCGTCGCTGTCCGATCCGTCCTCTGATGCTCTTGGAGTGCCTTTGCCCCGCTCCAGAACAAATGCACGTTTCATATAGCGGTAGCACCTCAACTTCGTCAACAACTCGCGGCTGCCAGCTACCAGCAGTCCCCAAGCTTTGGATGGCACTCGATAGCACTCCAGCAACTCTAGTCGCAGCACCCGCTCACAGCCTCCTCACCCACGACACCAGTGGCTTCTGGTCGACTACCGCCGCAAACTCCACCTTCGCCGCGCGCTTCGGCAAGCGATCACCGACGACGACGCCAACCTCGTTCAACGTCACTCTTCGCAGCAACACCACAAGTATTGCTGAGCAGTTCCCTCTTGGAGGAGTGCGAGCGCAGACTGAGCTTTCACGATTGCTTCAGGATGTACAACGCTTCACGTACTGATCAGTGAGTTGGCTCAGGCGCCAGAGCAACTCTCGACAAAACCTCTGCTGTTTGTCCTTGCGCTTCCACACTCGCTCAGTGTAAACGAGCTTGTGTTGCACTGCTGCTTCTCGATCTCGATCGGAGCCATTCTTGTTTGAACTCGGCTTGGAATAGCCTCAGTCGGTGATTGGATGGACATGTAGCCATTTTGAGCCATGTAGCTATTTCAGACAACGCCTGCTTGTGCTTCTCATGTGCAGCAGTGGCACAAGCGCAATCGCCTTCCACTCGCACAAGATCAACGAGCAAGACATCGCATTCCAGACGCACGCACGGACGCACAAGCAGCAGCAGCACCATCATGGCGTCGACATCGGTGCTTCAGCACTTTGAGGTCTATCAAAAAGCGCGTGTGACGTTCATCCAAGCAGTCGCAGAGGCAGCGTCGCGGCCGCAGAACATCGAAGTGATGCAAAACGCTGGCGTGATGCAATTGCTCCGACCGCTCTTGCTCGACAACGTCCCGAGCATCCAGCAGTCTGCAGCGCTCGCGCTCGGCCGACTTGCAAACTACAGCGACGACCTCGCAGAAGCAGTCGTAGGTAATGAGATCCTCCCGCAACTCGTGTACTCGCTCTCGGAGCAGAACCGATTCTACAAGAAAGCAGCAGCGTTCGTGCTGCGTGCAGTGGCAAAGCACTCACCGGAGCTCGCACAAGCAGTCGTCGACTCGGGTGCACTCGAGGCGCTCGTGCCGTGTCTCGAAGAGTTCGGCCCGACTGTGAAGGAAGCTGCGGCGTGGGCGATCGGGTACATTGGGCAGCATATTGCAGAGCTCGCACAGCACGTCGTGGACGCCGGTGCTGTCCCGCTGCTCGTTCTGTGCATCCAGGAGCCTGAAGTGGCACTCAAGCGCGTCGCAGCGTCCGCGCTCGGTGACCTCGCGAAGCACTCGCCGGAGCTCGCACAAGCTGTCGCCGACCCCGGCACAGTCGCGTACTTGGCGCCGCTCATCCAGCACCCAGACGCAAAGCTCAAGCGCCAGGTCTGCAGCTGCCTCGCACAGATCGCAAAGCACTCGATCGACCTCGCAGAGATCGTCGTGGAAGCCGAGATCTTCCCAAACATCCTCTACAACCTCAAGGATATCGATCACACCGTGCGCAAGAATGCTGCGACGTGCATTCGTGAGATCGCCAAGCACACGCCAGAGCTCGCAAAGCTGATCGTGAATGCCGGCGGAGCGTCAGCGCTCGTGGACTACGTCGCTGAAGCGTCAGGCAACAACAAACTGCCCGGTATCATGGCGATCGGATACATCTCGGCGTTCTCCGAGACACTCGCGCTCGCAGTGATCACGTCGAAGGGCATCACGCCAGTCAAGAATGCACTCATTTCAGAGCCAGAGGACCATATCAAGGCTGCTGCGGCGTGGACACTCGGGCAGATCGGTCGTCACACACCGGACCACTCGCGCGCGATCGCTGAAGCAGACGTGCTGCGCCACTTGCTCGCGTGCATCATCCACCCCAACAGCTCGGACGACCTCAAGACGAAAGCGAAGCGTGCGCTCAAGAGCATCCTCGCCAAGTGCACGCACTTGCAAGCACTGCAGCCGCTGCTGCGAGACGCACCGATGAAAGTCCAAAAGTACATCCTCAAGCAGTTTGCACAAATGCTGCCGCACGACCTCGAAGCGCACCGGTCGTTCGTGCAGAATGGTGGCCTCGAGTTCCTGCAGCAGCTCAGCGAGGCAGCAGGTGGGAAGCTCACAGAGTACATCCTCGAGATCAACAACTGCTACCCGCCCGAGATCGTCGAGTACTACTCGCCGCACGACTCCAAGACGCTGCTCGACAAGCTCGACGAGTACCAGCCACAGGTGCGGTAAGCAGCGCTGGAGACGAGTGGTGTCTTCGCATGGAGATACCACGCACATTGCAGTGCTTTGAGCGAACTGCTCACTATCGTATGAGGTCGCGTCGAGTCGACGACACTGTAGACTTGGTACTACGAGCGGATCGAGCGACCGACCAATGCATTCTCATTCACGTTGCCTATCCGTTCGCGATGCACGCGATCTTTGTTCATCGCATCTGCATCAAGACGAGATCGAGACCGAGGACGTCGCACATACCGTCACATGGTTGTCACCTCATTTTCTTCACTATCGCGTTATGAGCCTGACGCTGCCACTCATTTCCGATTCAGTCGCCCCAAACATGCTCGCGCAGTTGACGAGACGCCTCGGTGCGCCATCGACGCGGACGCCATGCTCGCAGCGCTTCGTCCACTGCTCGCGCGCAGTGCTGGATAAACACAACAGCAGTGATCACAGTAGCAGCAAGCGCAACGACACATCACCTGCTAGCAATGACAACAACAACAGCAACAACGACGATGGCATGATCCGACTCGCCAAGCTCATGGCGCAGCGCGGCATGTGCTCGCGCCGCGAAGCCGACGCCTACATCCAAGCCGGCTCCGTGCTCGTGAACGGCGAAAAGACAAGCGGCAATTGGCTCAAAGTGCCGATTGACAGCGACGTGCAGCTCGACTTTCGCGCACAGCGCCATCAGAACAAGAAAGTCACAGTCGTGCTGAACAAACCGCTTGGGTACGTGAGCTCGCAGCCCGAGAGCGACCACACGCCTGCGATCAAGCTCCTCACTGCTGCAAACGAGTGCCGCGAACTCAACAAGACGCGGCCGCGCGGCACGCTCGACGAACCGATCAACCTCTGGAAGATGGCCGTCTGCGGTCGGCTCGACGTGAACTCGACCGGCGTGCTGCTCTTCACACAGGACGGTACGATCGCAAAGCAGATCCTCGATCCGCGCGGCGGCATTGAGAAAGAGTACCTCGTGCGTGTCGACACTGTGCTCGAAGGCGATGGCGTTGCGCGCGACCTCGCGCACAAGCTCGCACAGCTCCGCGCCGGCGTGACATCGGACGAAGGCGTGACGTACCGCGCCAAGTCGGTCGAAGTCCTGAACGCAAACCAGCTCCGCGTTGTGCTGACTGAAGGCAAGAACCGGCACATTCGGCGAATGTGCGAGCACGTCGGGATGCGCGTGATGGCGCTCAAGCGCGTGCGCATTGGCGGGATCAAGCTCGGGAAGCTCCCAGTCGGACAGTGGCGGTACCTCCAGCCAACCGACAAGCTCTGAGCGAACGAGCGATACAGCAAGCGACTAAGGACACATGCAATAGACATAGAGAGCTTCATTCATTCATTCCGAGTACCTGCGCGCTGGCGATTCGATAGTACAAGCTATCAGAGCACTCGCGTGCACGTGTCGGCGTCGACCAGCTTGGATCTGCTCAGAACGTGTGGAGACACGACTCGTTCACCTACATGCAGCACAAGAGCCCGTGTCAGTGAAGAGCATGGACAGTGTGAGGGACGAACAAGAACGCACAGGCAGTCGAGACCTTGAGATCCTCTGTGAACGTCACGCCTTCTTGTGTCAGCAGCGCGCGCTTTTCGCAAATGTGCGCCGAGTCTTCACCAACAGATCCTGGACAACGACCACGCGTACATGCGCATGTGGGCATGTGAGGCGCTGGTGGCTATTGACAATAGCACATGTAGCACAAGCGCACCTTTGAAGCCTCCGATCGTGAGCGAGCCAGCAACAACGCGGTGGCACGGCACTTGCGGCGCAAACGGGTTTTTCTGTTGTGTGCAAGAGCAAGCGAGTGAGCGAGTGCGTGAAGCAGACAATCGCGTGAAGCAGTCGATGTACTCGTATGGAGCGCCATGACGAAACGTACTCGCAGTGCCTGGCCAACTGGTCGTGGACCCGAGTTGAGCGCCTTCGCGACGCCGCCGTACGTGCTCACTTTGCCTTCAGGGATCTGCTCATGCATAGCAGCAGTCGCAAGTGTGTGTGAGTGCACGAAGCGGAAGCAGCGCTGTGCTTGCAATATGAACGCATCCACACGCACCGTCGAGATGAGCTCGTACACTTTCGACTCTGCATCACAGGCACACAAGCAGTGACTGTGTGTGACTACGCGGTAACATGCCTTGCAAGATGAGCAAGAGGTAGCAGCAACAGCAATGATGCATCCATATCAATAGCTACCAAAGAGCGTGATGCGCTTGCCGCGCCATTGAATGTGCTGCGTCGCAGTCGCTGCTACTGTCGTCGTCGCTGCTGCTGCTTTCTTCTTGTGTGTGCTGCTGCCAGCGGCGACTTTCGCTGTCGCTTTCTTTGCAGCAGTGCGGGTGCTCGCGCGCATCGTCTCGAGTCGACTCGATGTACTTGGCGTCAAATTCGCAAGTGAGGCAAAGTGTGCAAGGAGCGCCGCTGCCGCCAAGAATGACGGTCCATCCCGCCATTGCTGCCAACTCGAAGAGCAATGGCGCGCAGCTCAAGCTCAAGCGATAGGCTCGATCAACAGCGCCAATGCAAGTACTTGAGTCGCCAACCAAGGTGCCCACGAGAGGCACGAAGCGGTACAGACTCCCTGTAATCGATGCTCCTGCTTTTTGGTTCTGTCGTGCGCCATGTCATGGCTGCAGTCGTGCACACAGAACACGAATGGCTGCTATCGTGACGACATGTAGCAGCACAACGCGCAGCAACAGCTTTTCTATCAGAGTGCTCGCACGCACGCGCAGTGCACTAGAGAGAACGGCTGCGCGAGCGAACGAGCGGCGTGTATTGATCAAACGCTCCGCAAGAGAGAGCGGACTTGCTGCTATTGCTGCGATTCTGCGAGTGCGTGTATGTGCTGAAGACAGCAACAGCAGCAACAGTGACGCTCGCGACCGCGTATTTACCGTCTCGTCACGAGCACCTGGAGCTTCACCTCCTTCTTCTTCGAAGCGCCCTTTGCCGCCGAGGCGTCGTCGTCCGAAGCAGCAGCCGCTGCGACCACAGGCGTCTCGCCCTCCGTCGCCGCAGCTGCAGCAGCTGCGTACTCGGCCTCGATCTCGTCGTCCACGCGGATCTTCACAGTGTGCGAGCCGAGCGTCTGTGATGAAACGAGGTGGCACATCGCGCTGTCAGTCGCTAGGTCCACCAGACAAGGAGCAAACTCGAGCACAAGCCAGAGCCAAGAGCACAAGCAGCAATGACAGCAGTCTCCATCCAGACTGCATGAACAGCACAACATACCTTGATCGGGGCCGGCAGCACAACGCGCGCAACGCCGACGATGATGCCGTGCTGCTTTTCTAACATGTCCGAGATGTTCTGCGCACTGCAGACATCGTCACACGTCACAGACGAGCGATCTGTCAGCATCAGGAGATACTTCGAGTGGACTCATGCACACTACTGATGCGTACGTACGTAACCGAGCTGTGGAGCGACTGCTCGCCCTTCGCCGCAGTGTGGCGCTTGAACACGAGCTCGACGCTCGTGAGGCGCGCAATGACCTGCTTGAGCGCGCGCTCCTTCTCCGCATCGACTTCGTCAACGGACTCCTTGTTCACTTTGTACTTTTCGAGGTTCGACTCGGTCGCGTACACTGCGAGCTTCTCCGGGTACAGGAAGTTGCGAGCGTAGCCAGCCTTCACGCTCACTTCCTCACCGCGGAACCCGAGGTTCGCAACGTCCTGCTTGAGCACCATGCTCACGCGGTGGCTGGTGTGAGATCGCACAAACGAGGCAGATGTAATCGTAGACAGTGAGCACTTGGTTCATGCAGTACGAGAGAGTGTGCACACTGAGTGCAGCAGCAGCAGCAGCGATAGTCGATGCAAGCGCGATTGCCACTTGTGACAACGACAGATCGTTGCTTGTCGGACGCGGCAGTCCTGATGCATCTATCGCATCGTGACACCAGATCCAAGCACGCAAACGAGACAGAGTACAAGGACATACCCAAATGCGCGGGACAGGAGGTGCGCGCCATCGCGTTTGGCGAGCTGCGCAGCGAGGCGCTGGCTGGAGACGGCGGCAGCGAGCATCGTCGTGTGCTTTTGCTTTGCTTTGCTTTGCGAATGGTATTGGATCGATGGCGGGGAAGAAACCAGCGCTATCCTTGATTTTCGCACTATCGATAATTTTGGCTATTCCGGCAGTATAGTTTAGCCAAGTGTAAAGCGGACCATCGCTCTCGCTCTTTCTGTTACTATGACCGTTCTCACACGAAAGCATGCTTGACCTAAGACCTGCGATCGCATGTGCACAGCGCACTTGCCATCGCACTCGATCAATCGCTCGTACTACCTCTTCGTCGGCTGAGATCAGTCTTTTGAACCGGGTGAAATGGACGTGACGTCGACTGTCAACGCAACCTCCAAACACAGCTCTGATCCCTCAACTCGGTCGAGTCCAAGAACAGTGTGAGCACACCAACGACACAACACACACGACATGGAATCTACTAGTATTGACACGGGCAATGGGCTTCATCTACCCTCACTCCAAGCAAGACTAGACGCGCTTCGGAGCACAGCCACCTGTGACTTTCCAGCACTTGGTGCGATCGTACATGCTCATGAGGTTGATCATCGTCGACCACGTAAGCGCAAATGCGAGGTAAGCGACTGTGACAATGCCCATGGTCTTGCTCTTGCCGCCAGTGCGACGGAGTGCACGCGTCTCCTCTTTTTGCTTTGGCAGCAACGGCAAGAAGCAGAGCGAGAGGAGCTTCATGCCGTAGCAGATCCAGATCGTGATCGTGACGTCGCGTCGCACGTCGCTCGTGTCGGCTTGGATGTCCTGGAGCCAGACTTTGAACTGCGCGTTGATGATCTTCGACATTGAGCGGCCAAACGGCGTCGAGAGGTTCGTCGTCGCAGTGAGGAGTCCGTACAGCGCACCTTCGTAGCCTTCTTCTGCGAGCTCGACGACGCAGTACGTCGCGACCATGAAGCGAATGCCGTCAGGGAGGTACTCGAGCACGGGGACACCGAGCCAAAACCACTGGTTCCGCACGACGTTCCAGACTGTGAGCATCGTCATGAACGCGTCGATCGAGAGTGCGGAGGCCATTGTGATAATGATGATGTACCGCCAGTTCCACTGGAGTCCGTACTTGCCCGTGAGCGCAAGTGTCGTGGCGTAGAACACCTGTCCGACGATCGCCATGATGCTGTTGTTGAACGGCGTGACGTGGACCCAGTAGAGCTTGATATTGCTCGACGACACGATGTTAAAGCTGTTGAAGACGCCAGAGAAGAACTTGTACGCGACGATCTGGTACACAGCACGTTGCTGCAGCAGCTCCCAGAACGACTTGATGTACAATTGGAACGGAATGCGCGTCGTGCGCGTCTCCTCCATGAACAGCCACGTGATCGGGGCGAGCGGGACGCAGCAGCACGCGAGGATGAGCATCATCTGCGGAAAGCTCAGTGAGAAGTCGAACTCGCCGCCGTACTCTTCGCCGTTGAACGCGAACGCAACCGCGATCGCTGCGATCGCATTGAACGCGGTCTTGACAGCATACACAGCAGTCTGGATGCGGCCACGCGTCGCAATTGGCTCGCGCTGCGCAAACTCCACGACCATGGCGTCCGCGGAGACTTCGGCGATGAGGTACCCGAACGACGCGAGCATCATCGGCACGACGTACTTGCCAGCGGCGTCTGGCGCAGCGGCGTTGAGGCTCGCTTTCTGCTCTGGAGTGTACAGCTTCGCGCTGATGGTGCGAAGTACCGGGTCCATGTAGTACGGCTGCGGCACGTGCAAGCCGGCCATGAGGAAGAGCATGATGCAACAGAAGATCCAGCCAAAGATCATGTACGGACGGCGGCGGTAGCCAAAGATCGGGAAGCAGTCCGAGATGATCCCAAAGAACATCTTGAACGACCATGGTAGCTGGACCAGAAGCGTGGCGGACAC